>CALNVZ010003435.1:337532-384480 GCA_940671915.1 Paracentrotus lividus | reverse complement strand
TAACTCCTAAAATAGCTTGTAAACTTGGAACTTGTGTCTTTAGTCTGCAATATCAAAAAAATTTTTATTTATATTGAAAACTATGAGTCGTTCTAACTTTTCGCTGATGAAACTTTCAGTTACAAGTTAGATCTAACGTTAACACCTTAAGTTAGACTATAGCATAGCCATATGGCAATGCCAAACTTCTGACTTTCTCTGGTGTAACAATAGAGAGTCTACAGTAATTCAATGACGTGGACAATGATTACATGATATTTTGGATCGTGGTCGAGTGAGTGTTTTAAAGTAAATAAAATGCGCCGATAATTATATTAACCTCCTGATTTAGCTATTAAAAGTTGGACCTTTAAAAAAAAGTTAAAAGCTCCGCACTTAAGGCCGTGTTGTAGATGTACCGGACGGGTGATTGTTCGGAACAAAGAACGCCAAATTTTAGGAGCCTTGTGATAGTACTTTCATAATTGATTGAAAATAATATCAGACACCTTAACAACACAATTTCACAAATATTTTTGCTATTTACTGCCACAAATTTTGAGAAAATCAGAGACGGCAAAAGATGATGTTTTTTATCTGAGCCGGACAACCGACCCCATTCCTACTACTAGTCCAGGGCCTAGTTAGATCCTAGACTATCTTGTAGCAGTTAGTTTCGGAGTGCCTACATTGGATATATCGGAATAATACTTCCTCTCCTCCACCATGCCATGACTCTCAAATATTATTAAGATGTTAGTCTCGTTCAGTAAGATTTCACCAAAAAGGCAAAATGCTTGCCCCCCACCTCCCCTTCCCCAGCCCTGTTGTCATCATTTTTTTTTTTTTTTTTTTTTGATTTTTGGTGGCAGGCTTGTTCACGTTTTGATTGGTTCTTGCTACATGACTTTTGTACCTTTGACGCCCACTATAATCAATCCAATTTTTACACGTTATTTTAGATCTAGCTTCCTAACGTTTGGTGGAAGCATCTATCTAAGACTCATGCTGCCTGCCTAAAAAAAAAAATGTTAGCTCTCAATTTGTTTGTGTTGATAGGTGTAAGCCCCAGAAATAACGTTCTACATGACATCGTTCACAGAAAGGCAAAAGCTGTCCAGAGTTCAAGGAGCCAGGTTTGCAGTGACCAACTAGCATTGGGTCATTTGCCAAGTCCTGTGGTCGTTGGAGAAGCAAAGCATCCTAGTATTCACCATATTGGCGACAGCACTACAAGCGAGTATCTGCAAGCCTCTGACTGGGATTGTCACTACCGCCACTTAAGGTAACTTTCCTTGTGTCATTCCAATATTCGTACATGGTATAGTGGAGTGATAACCTTATTAAAAATGTAGTCATGGCTACATCGTTATTAACGAAGGAGTTCTTTCTTCTCATCAAACGAGCTCAATATTAGAAAAAAATGGCATTATTTTTTTCCTAATTTCAATTCAATTGCTCCTGCCCTGCATTCGTTGCTCCCCCCCCTCCCCACCCCCGCTTAAAAATTTAAATTTAAGAAACAAGTCATTGAGGTTTATAAGCATACACTAAACATATAACCTTGATTAATATCAAGGTTTGTTGATTCCTCAAATTATATTCTTTAAAAAAAATGCATCATAAAATATGCATGAGAATTAATAACTCACTGTCGTTATGAAATGTGAAAATAGGAAAGTGCAAAGATACTATTTTTTACATTGTAAATTCAGATTTCTTTTTCGATTGCTTTTATCAATCATGGCAGTTCGATCATCAGAATCGGGGCATTGTTTATGCCAAGGATAAAGCAGAATGCAGAGGGAAAGAGAAATTCTCCCTGTTGGTGGAACTCTGCTGACATCGGAAAACTATCAGAAGGAAGGAGTACATTTGGAAAGAATCCACCCATTGTTAATAGCGATAGGCAGATTCTTTGCCCTCGGCCTTTATGTGACAGGGGGGGAGAGAACATATATAATGTTTTTTTCATGTGTGAATAAAATAATTGGTTCCGATATTACAGATACAAAAAGTTTTAACATAGATTAGTGCTTTTTGCTGGCTATCCAGAAAGATCGACATTATATTACAATTACTTGTGGAAAGTTTGCGTTATACCAAGAAGTGTGTAATAATTATTAGAATCAGTAAGGCGAGTGTAGTGAAAAGCGTTATGGCTTAATTATCCCCCCCCCCTCAGGAGGTCAAATTACACGTATCCTTTCCAGATTTTAGAGATACCACCTATCATCGGGAAGCTGATTCAAAATTACCCCCTGAGAGAGGTTTTGTAGGAGCAGCTAGCAAAATTACCCCTTTTCACAATGGTTATTTGGACATATACGAGCCCATATATTACAGGATTGTCCTATCAATAATTGAAAACTATTCCCAATTAAAAACTATGTTCAGGGGGAGAAAATGCTAAAGACCCCACTTTCACGCATTCTCGGATTTCCCCCGACGTAGCCCCAAAAATATACCCTTTCCGGAAGGAAATCGGGATCAAGCACACCTGTATAGTGACATCCTGAGTGGGGGGTGGGGCGGGTTATTATTACAGAGGCAGAGTATCAAAAGCGAGAGGCAATAGACATTCTCCTTTGAACAACTCTGGCTGCTGGCTGATTTTCTTTTTGATGCATAAAATGTTTTCAACGCACCCAATGTTACGGAAGTGTGCAGAAAAAAAAAAAAAGAGTACAATAAGGTTTGATTAGATTTTGAGTGTCTTTGTGATTATTTGTGATTTATAATTGCCTGTAGTTTTATATGAGAACTAAGATTTTAGGAGCAAAAATAACCCTTCAGTCCTTGCATAACAGACAGTAATGATTAATTTATCCCAATGAACAACCACCCCCCCCCCCCCCAAAAAAAACAACAACAACAACACAAAAAAAACCTCCGTCAAGATCAGCTTTTCACTGTCTACAGTCTGTGTCAAAAAAAATGGTTACAGTCGGGGAAAAAATAACTTAGGTATGAAAATCTTTCATATAATCGTGTTTTCGGTGCAAAAGTTAAGCCGAAAGATTTTCTCTTGCTGATGCGCTTTGTCTGTTATAATTTGCTTTTCGTAAAACCAAATTATGCTAAGTTTTGTGCACAAGGAACAAATCGGAAATACGCACTTTTATGGTTGTCTGGAGCGCTAATTTCACGGTCAGTATGCGAAAATCATACACAAGAGGCAGGACACGTCGTGCGAAAAAGGATTTTCCTTAGATTGTAGAAAATTAGTCATTCTCCAAATATCACTATAATGTGATGAAAAAAATTGCAGAGAAAGTTTGATTTTCTGCTTTATGGAATACCTAACAATACCAGGTTGCTGATTAATCTTACATTACTATAACAAAAATGTTTCCTTGACCATTTTATTTGACACAACTTATATTAAGGGGAGGAAATATTTATACCACATACCAAATGGTTAATACGTAAATGGAGTATTGTCATTGTAAATATTTGTGAATGTGACTAAAAAAAAAAAAAAAAAAAAAATTGGTTTTGCAAACCAAAGAAAATCAAAGTGCTGTGTGTGTCGGCGTGTTATTTTGCGAAGCATGATTTTGTTTCTGTGTGTATTGGATTAACTTTGTGTGGGTCCAAATGATGCTGTCTGTTGTTGTGTGATGTGTGTTGTTGTTGTTTGTTTTGTTTTTGTTTTTTTTTTGTGGGGGGGGGTCAAGCGGGCAGGGACCGATCAAGAATTGACTAGAGGGAGGCACTTTTGCACACAAAAGATGACAGCTGCCCCCTCTTAAAAAAAAAAAAAAAAAAAAACAACATTCGGGCCAAGCGTCCCAGCCGGGAAGGGGCGGATCAAAGATTGATTAGAGGTGGGGCACTGTCACACAAATAACATGCTACCCTCTCCCCTTTAAAAAGAAAACGTCACCCACTCGGGCCAAGGTCCAAGCCCCCCCCCCCCCCAAAAAAAAAAAAAGAAAAGAAAAAAAGATGAGCCCTTGCATGGTCATTGGATCTAGTGAACCTCTCTCATGTTCACCCCTTTGTCCTGACAAACGAGAATGAAAATTAGTGTAATTGCACTCTCCATAAGCTTAGGTTGCATAAATTCAGCATGTGAGTGTGTGGGTGTGGGTTTGGATGTGGGTGTGGGTGTGGGTGTTGTTGAATATGTTGTAGAATTTATTTTATAAGCTTACTTTGCATAAATTGGGATGGGTTCGGATGTGGGTGTAGATGTTGTTGAATATGTTGAAGAATCTATTTCATAAGCTTAGTTTGCATAAATTCAGCATGTGAGTGTGTGGGTGTGGGTTGGGATGTGGGTGTGGGTGTGGGTGTTGTTGAATAGGTTGAAAAATTTGTGATTATGTTCTCATGTGCATGTATGCACTGCACCCCAAGCGCCACACCTCTTTTGCTTATTACAACAACAACAAAAAACCGAAGAAAAAAAACGACAACACTATTTTCCTAATAAATATGAAAGGATGAAAAGCCTGAATACGCGTACAGCCGAAGGAGGAGAGGGGGGGGGGTACATATATTTCAAGTGGCCATATCTCTAATGTAAATGTGAATTAGACTCTAATATTTTGTGTACACTTTGTACATGTGTCTAGGTACCTGTCGACATAAAAAAATCAAAATCCAAAATTTCACCTATAATACCCATTTTCCCAGGATGCCTCACATATATTATACAAATATACAATGACAATCGAGGATCTGGTTAAAACTATTCGCATCGAAGGAACATCACATAGTACTATTCTCTCGAGGGCCATCGGCCCGAGAGAGAATAGAACTATGTGATGTTCCTGAGTGCGAATAGTTTTAACCTGTTCTGAGAATGAGTCATTGTATATTTGTTTTATATGCCTTCCACTATAATACCATTCCTTTTAATTTTTTTAATGAACAAAATTATAAAGTCTATGCTTAAGTTGAGAAAATACTTGTCTTGCCGTAGTAATCGATCGTCTGTTATGTAAGCGCACCTGGTCAGTGCAGCTCGCCGAAAGTTTCCCGTGGCATGCAGTGGAGAATTCAGGTAAAAGCAGCAGAGTAGCACCGCTCGCGTTGCGTTGCGCAACTCGTGAATAGGGTGGGGGGGTCGGAAAAACGTATAGTCCAGTTTTTCCCTAGGGAAAAAATGTACTATGCGTGACGTCATGAAGAAAAACGAACTATTTCTTGAGAAACGTTTTTCTTAGTTAAACTATTCTTTTTCTCCTTGTGTACACTCTCAATGCAAACAATCTTAGATAAGGGATATAATAATGTTCAGTTCACCTACCGGTAAGCATTATTTTGTGCTGTGAGGTTTTGGAATAACCAAAATGATAAGAAATTAACCCAATTCAGCTTCGAGTCACATGCACTTACACAGAAATGCATGCAGTGGCAGATCCAGGATTTCATTACAGGGGGGGGGGGGGCCCAAAATCAGAATTTCAGATTTTGGTAGTTTATGACAATACATGTACCTACATGTAAGACTATCATACACCATGACAAATACAGTCTATCAGATGAAGAAAAGGAAACAAAAATAAAAATGTGAGAGGTCAGACTTACTTCAGACAAAAATAGGTTCTTGTACTTTATAGAGTTCATGTCAAATTCTCTATGATGTGTATAGAGCAGGTATTTAAATACTGTATACGCTGTACTTTTCGTGTACATAGTTTTTCGTGATTTTTCTTAAAAACATGGAATTTGCAAGAGTATATTACCGCAAATTTATTGTATTTGCATTCACTTTGTTCAGAAATATCAGGAAGTGAAAATTTTTGCATTCAGTAAGTCGCAAATTCGGGAAAATAAAACCACCTCGAAATATTCAGCGTATAGAGTATCAGAATGGGTTGGTACATGTACATGTAGCTAAAAACGATGAATCTTAATAAAGAACAGATCTGTAAATAATTTGATAGGCATCCGGATGTCTTAGTTACAGGCCAATCTTTTTTGGGGTCGGACATACATTATATGAATAGGGCTAGATTGAGTAGTTGAGAGTTGAGGGCTGATTGTTTGTATTGGCTTTTAAAATGTATATACTAAATCAATAACGATTTGTTTCTCTATACATAATTTAACGTCACTTACACTTCATGTATAGTTTACATTGTTTACATATACGTAGTGTGTAATCTTTTACCCAAACTATATATCAATAGTTACCCGGTAGTATTTGTATAGCCTTAGGTTTAAAAACATTATACTTTGTATATAAATGATGAAGAGGGGCCAGGCTTGACTATAAAACATGTGTTTTTCTGGTCCCATTTACTACTTGCAATGTTCTAATTCTAAGTGCATGTATATCATGTCATGAAATTTTGTCATTGGTAAATAAATAAAGCAAATATAATAAAAAAAAAGTAGCAGCAATTAAAACATTTCACATGAAAATCATCCTGTGCTTAAAACTGTATATATCATAAATATTTTATATTTTACTAATTGTTATAGCAATAATGTTTTAACTTGACTCTTAATGTAATCTGAGCCGAAAGCGCAATTTTTAGTATTAAAGTTCTTTAAAAACAATTCCTGTTGTGCTTATGAGATTGAATTGCATATGAAACCATGGTGTCCACTTTTACACGTCAGTCAGTTTGTGAATGAAACTCGCTTAAAAACATTGTTTTTTAGAACTCTTTCTGCTATAACTTTTTACTCCCTCACTCAATTTCGCTAGCAGCAACAGAATATTAAATTTTGAATTCTCCTCTTTCAGAAAATGATAACCAATCTTCAATACGTAAAAAAAAAACACCGTCTATTTTGAAAAACTTTTTTCAAGTTTGTCTCAACTTTTGTGCAAATGCTTTTTTTTTCCAGATCTGAGAAAATACAAAGGTGTCATAACTTTGCCACCAAATTATCCTATACAGCCAGCAGTACGAAAATGATAACCAATCTTCAATACGTAAAAAAAAAAACACCGTCTATTTTGAAAAACTTTTCAAGTTTTGTTCAAACTTTGTCAAATGCTTTTTTTTTCCAGATCTGAGAAAATACAAAAGGTCATAACTTTGCACCAAATTATCCTATACAGCCAGCAGTACGAGAATCAAGTAGCAAAAATTCTTAGAAGGTTTCTAAAAATGTAAAACTTATTCTGATTAGTTAAAAAAAAACACTGTCCATTAATTAAAACATTATCGTTATAAAATTGTCAATTTTTTTTTTCTGGACAGTTCCATTATATTCTCGGGGGGGGGGTGGGGTCATTGAGGGTGTCATACATGTCAATACTAGCTGTGACTGTGTGAGTGTTTATTTGCTGTCATTGGTTCATCAAGATACATGTACATAAAATCAAAGTGCAATGATAAATATTTGGTACAAAGATGCATCGATGATCAACGGTCATCAACGCGCACTCCGTATGAATACTTCACGCACTGCATGCGCTTTATTCAATGGTAACCGCATTTCACTCACAGAGATGCTGGCATGAAGCCAAGACAAGAGTGCGCAGTAATTGACACGTGTATTACGTCAAATTATAGCATATTATACACTGGACAAAATACATGGAATGGTTTCGATATGTAGAAGAAACTGTCTGAGAGTGATTAGGAAAATTTTGGTATGCTACAGCTTTTAGATTTTAAAGTCAACAAAATGATAACAAAATCAACTCAATACTACCTGCTGCAAGATTTGGGTGCACTACACAAAGAAACACATGTATGAAACCATATACAACTGTTCAGGCCCAACACTTCATTGTTTTCTCTCTCTCACATAATGATTAACAGCATATTTTACCTGTAAAGCTTGCTCAAGTATTTCATAAAAATTACTTTGCTAACTCAAAAAAGTAAATATCCCTGGAAATGTAAATAAATAGCATTACTTGTTATGAATAAATTAATGACTTCGAAACGAGCTATATGTAGGCAAAGACCAAGTTGCTATTGTTACATATTTCTGTATATATATATATTCTGTATATATATATATTCTGTATATATTACTGTTCTATATATATTTTGAGTTCTGTAGTTCATATTTTGAGCATGACTCCAGGCTGGAGTTTGTATGTTTAGAAAAATAAAGTAAAATTTAAAAAGCACAACACTGAAAATTTCATCAAATGGGATGAGAAATAGCAAAGTTATGAATTTCTTGGGTTCTGAAATTTTTTTAAGGAAACAGTTCTTGGCATAACCTCATGCATATTCAAATCGCAAGCTGATGATGTCACAGTCCCACTACTTCCTTTTTATGTTATTGTATGAAATACCAATTATCCAGATTTTCTGCACAATGACGTAAAAAGAGGGATAACTCCTTGTGGAATGTTCAAGGTCACAAGTGCTTTAATTTACTTATTTCAGTATGAGGGATAGATTTTTTTTATGTATGAAAAATGTGATTAATAGGTTTTCATATAATAAAACACACAAGTAGTAGTGGGATTGTGACATCATCAGTTTGCTCATTTGAATATGCATGAGGTTATGCCAAGAACTGTTTCCTCAAACTTTGCTATTTCTCATCCGATTTTGATGAAATCTTCGATGTTAAGCTTTAAAAAATAAAAAATAAAAATTAGGTCAGGATTACTGTTAAAGTTATGGTTAACATATGTACCTTGTCAAGTTCAAGGCTGAAGTTTGCAAATCGATCCATACTCAGAATTAAGAGTGGACCAATTGTCGCAGGAGCAAATTTCATGGAATGAGGGGGATTGAACTCCATGATTGAACGACATCAATATGCCTCTAAATCATTGTCAGTGAATTAGTAGCAAAATATCAAATACTGGCACTACATTCATAAGTGGAACCCGTTCATATATTCTCCTGTTATTTATATTGCATAAGGGCTCTCCTCCCATATCAATTGTTTTAATAGTTTTTAGTCAACTTCAATGATCTCTTAAATCAAGAAATAATTTCCGTTAAATTAAATGATAACAATATGCCTTTAGTTCCTTGTCAGTAAAATAGTGGTAAAATACTGAATACTAACACGCTATAATTATCAAGTACTACCCATTGATGTCATCTGCCGCTATTGATATCGCACATGGGCTCTTCTCCCATATTTATTGCTTTAATAATACATGTACCTCTTAAATCAAGAAATCTGATATATGAAATTAAATCACAGAAACATGGTAGGGAGGCTGATGATAACATATTGATTCCTAGCTCTATGATCTGAAGTCGTAATTTTCATTAATTGACAGGCAAATTATTTTGATCGGTTTTCCAGATTCTGTAAAAATAGCATAAATGCAAGAAAACTACTATTAAACAACATCAGTTTGATTATACATTGAGAGAGTGCTGTAGATATTTGTGGATTGTATTTTCGTGTTGCATTGCATTTTCACTTTGGATCTTTATTCAAATGAGCTTTTTTCCAGATTCAACTTTGTCTGGTTTGCAGTGCCAGATTGTAATGATCATTTACTTAATGATTAGACACAAAACACTATAATCATAAAGACTCAAATTAGTGTCATTCCAGTGAATGGATATTTTGCCGGAAGAATGGATACCAGCTTGAGCGAAAGTTCATATTCATATTCATATTCATATTCATATTCATATGACTACAATGTCACCTATGAATTAGATTACAGCTGTTCTTTTGAAGCATACAAAATTATCAGGCTTGCACAAACAATCATCACACTCATTGGTGTTGCTTTTACAATCATCACGCTACTCATCATAGGCTGTCACAGTCGTCTGCGAAAAAAATCAAATATTTTCCCGATTAACATCGTGTTCGCCGACTGTCTCTTCAATTGTGCTTTTGGCATATCGGAAATTATTTCATTAGTACATGTAGGTATTAAAGTATTTGTCAAGTATGTATAGGCCTAATACAGTGTATTACACGTACCAAATGATCATTTGTACCAAGTTAAAACATAATTGATGCAGAAAGAAAGAAATAGTCAAGTAAACCAAAATGTGAATTGAAATATTCATTCCAAATGATTTTAGCAACAACTTCTATAAAAAGTTGATTTTTAATGAAACTGGTTTTAATGGTTGCTTATTTAAAATGGGTAAATGTGAAAACATATTTGGTTTATTATATATATTGCTGCCAAGTGTTATTTCTCATTCAATGCAGCATGCAGTGCCTGTGGACTACATTACTTTTTGGTCAATGTATATAACGTTCATCTCTTCCTCTTGCGTATCTACAGTGAGCGTCTTGCTTATTGCAGTGGATCAGTACATAGCCTTCAAACTCGATCCCTTTGGCGTTCGGAACATTCTCACTAAATCCCGTCGGATCATCATTTGTATTCTTGTCTGGGTGATTACAATTATTTCTTTTGTGTCTCTAGTACATTTGTATGAAGATAAGTATGCTTACTCCTTGCGATTTTATTTATGTAATATTTGTATCGTCCTTACCGGCTTTGGCTATTGCCTAGTGTACAGGACAATCTGTAGATCAGCCCTTGGTACAAACCTCCAGGTTCAAGAACGAAGAAAAAGGAACCGGCGAGTGTTGCGGACTTATGCTCTTGTTTTGGGATCAAACTTCCTCCTCTACACAATTCCAGATTTTTCTGCTTTTTACTGGCACATGCACATGTATATGCCTTCATGCTTTGTGTATGGTTTGGGAATAATGATGACCCTTAATACGATTGCAAACACTGTTATTTATTGGTGGCGTAACAGAGACTTCCATGAAATCTTCAAATGTCAAAGGGATGTGATTATTGAAATCCCATTGCATGAACGTTGAAATTTGATGGTCAAGATAGTGGGAATAACGATATAGAAAATGCTATATGTTTCCTTATAGAGTACTTTTTATATTAGATTCACAAAATTCGCGAAAATAAAACCACCGCAAAATATTCAGCGTATACCGTATGGGAATGGGTTGATACATGTAGCTAAAAATGATGTAAATTTAAAGAACAGATGTGTAAATAATTTGATGGACATCCATATACGTCTTACTTACAGGCCAATCATTTTTGGGGTCGGATATACATTATAGGAATAGGGCTTAGATTGAGTAGTTGAGGGCTGGTGGTTAGTATTGGTTTTAAGTATCAGGAATGAAAATATTATGCTTGAAAATTATCTTGTGCTCGATAACCCTAATTAGACTGGGGTATTTTGGAGGCTGGTCCGTTAGATCTCGCCCGTTGATCACGGGATCGTGATAAAAATCGACACACATGTCACCCATGACGTAATCTACAGAATTGTATATTTGATTTTTTTTTTTTATTATTTAAATTTATTTTCAATTAATTAATTATGCTAATTTATGCATGAAATTAGAATTAGGCTGTAAATCATTAAATAAAGCCCTTGAAGTGCTCATTTTTTGTTTAAAGGCTCTTTGTGAGATTCTGATTCAATGCACATAAAAAAAAAATTGGTATCAAAATGTTTTCTTATGTATTTTATTGTTTTTGGAATTTCTTATGTATCTCTCTGTTTTTCGACTTTTCGTTTTTATTGTTTTTTCAATGGAAATTGTCGGCAACATTATTTCGGTCATAAATAGCAGCAAATCAAATGATTGTTATCAATAAAAGCGAAATTAATCACTCATTTATGAATTTTAGCTGAAAACACAATTTGCATTGACTTTGTACATGAAATCAGGTTTTTAAGCAATTTTGGGTCTGATGCACAGGTACAAAATTATGCCTAACTCACGAACCAGGTACCCGGGCGTCGCAAATTTGGGCTTAAAAGATGCGCAAGACTTTAAAGAAAAAAATCATGAAATATCGTGGCCATAGCTTCTTGCGTTAAAAATTTATTGCGAAAAATATTGAGTCCAATTAGGGTTAAACTTTATATATAAATATTGTATAGTACTAAGTTGTATAGCATTGATGTTTTTACTTGACTCTTAATATAATCTGAGCCAAAAGCATGATATTTTGTATTAAAGTCCTTTTAAAACAATTCCTGTTGTGTTTGTGAGATTGAATTGCATATGAGGGCGGTGTACATTTCAGTACTAGCTGTGACTGTGTGAGTGTTTATGTGCTGTCGTTGGTTCATCAAGATACATAAAATTGAAAGGCAATGATGAAAAATATTCAGTACAATTATGTGTCGGATGCATCAATGATCAACGGTCATCAATGCGCACTCCGCAGTGCAAATACTTCATGCGCTGAATGCGCTTCATTCAAGCACAGTTGAAATAGGCGGTTCCAGATGGTATTCAACCACATTCACTCAAAGAGATGTTGGCAAGAAGCTAAACCAGAGCGCGCAGTAATTGACACATGTATTACGTAGATTTATAGCATATTATACACTGGACAAAATACATGGGATGGTTTCGATATGTAGAAGAGACTGTCTGAGAGTGATAAGGAAAATTTTGGTATGCTACAGCTTTTAGATTTTGAAGTCAACAAAATGATTAAAAAAATCCACTCAATACTACCTGCTATAAGATGTGGGTGCACTGCAAGAAACTGTCTGAGAGTGATAAGGAAAATTTTGGTATGCTACAGCTTTTAGATTTCGAAGTCAACAAAATGATAAAAAAATCAACTCAATACTACCTGCTATAAGATGTGGGTGCACTGCAAGAAACTGTCTGAGAGTGATAAGGAAAATTTTGGTATGCTACAGCTTTTAGATTTCGAAGTCAACAAAATGATAAAAAAATCAACTCAATACTACCTGCTGTAAGATGTGGCTGCACTGCAAGAAACACATGTATAAAACCATATACAACTGTTCAGGCCCAACACTTCATTGTTTTCTCTCTCTCACATAATGATTAACAGCATATTTTACCTGTAAAGCTTGCTCAAGTATTTCATAAAAATTACTTTGCTAACTCAAAGTAAATATCCCTGGAAATGTAAATAAATAGCATTACTTGTTATGAATAAATTAATGATTTCTAAACAAGCCATATGTAGGCCAAGACCAAGTTGCTATTGTTACATATTTCTGGATATATATTCTGTATATATATATTCTGTATATATTCTGTATTACTGTTCTGTATATATCTTGAGTTCTGTAGTTCATATTTTGAGCATGACTCCAGGCTGGAGTTTGTATGTTTAGAAAAATAAAGTAAAATTTAAAAAGCATAACACTGAAAATTTCATCAAATGGGATGAGAAATAGCAAAGTCATGAATTTCTTGGGTTCTGAAATTTTTTAAGGAAACAGTTCTTGGCATAACCTCATTTATATTCAAATCGCAAGCTGATGATATCACAGTCCCACTACTTCCTTTGTATTTTATTGTATGAAATACCAATTATCATGATTTTCTGCCCCAAGGACATAAAAACAGGGATTAATCCTTGTGGAATGTTCAAGGTCACTAATGCTTTTACCTATTTCATTATGAGGGATAGATTTTCTGTATACGCAATATATGAAAAAATGAGAAAAATAGGATTTCATATAATAAAATACACAAGAAGTAGGGGGACTGTGACATCATCATTTTGCTCATTTGAATATTCAAATATTCAAATGAGACAATGAGACAATGCCAAGAACTGTTTTACGAAAAAAATTCAATACCTAAAAAAATGCATAACTTTGTTGTTTTTCATCCGATTTTGATGAAATTTTCTGTGTTGTGTTTGTTTAATTTTACTTTACTTTACAAAACTTTTTAATTTCAGCCCGGACTCCTCCTTTAAGAGCAGACAAATTGTCGCAGGAGCAAATTTCATGGAATGAAGGGGATTGAACTCCATGATTGAACGATATCAATATGCCTCTAAATCATTGTTAGCGAATTAGTAGCAAAATATCAAATACTGGCACTACATGAATAAGTGGTACCCGTTCATATATTCTCTTTTTATTTATATTGCATAAGGGCTCTCATCAATTGCTCTAATAGTTTTTTAGTCAACTTTAACAAATCTCTTAAATCAAGAAATAATTTCAGTTAAATTAAATGATAACAATATGCCTTAAGTTCCTTGTCAGCAAAATGGTGGTAAAATATTAAATACAGACACGCTATAATTATTAAATACTACCCATTGATGTCATCTGCCGCTATTGGTATCGCACATGGGCTCTTCTCCCATATTTATTGCTTTTATAATACATGTCCTTCTTAAATCAAGAAATCTTATATATGAAATTAAATCACAGAAACATGGTAGGGAGGCTGATGATAACATAGTGATTCCTAGCTCTATGATCTGAAGTCGTAATTTTCATTAATTGACAGGTAAATTATTTTGATCGGTTTTCCAGATTCTGCAAAAATAGCATAAATGCAAGAAAACTACTATTAAACCACATGAGTTTGATTATACATTGAGAGAGTGCTGTAGATATTAGTGAATTGTATTTTCGTGTTGCATTGCATTTTCACTTTGGATCTTTATTCAAATGAGCTTTTTCCCAGATTCAACTTTGTCTGGTTTGCTGTGCCAGATTGAAATGATCATTTACTTAACTCTTTGCCCGCCACATTAATTTTAAGCATAAAAGAGAAGACTTTTCTCTTTAATCATTAAAAATAGTATAACAACATTTGCTTATTATTAACTAGGAGAAATTATGCCTTAGGCCCGGCCCTCGCATTATCAGTGATTATCAGATCTTTTAGCCGAGCCATTACAGAGAAAATGAATTATTACGATTGTATAGTTAATAAGTACAATTGTGACTATAGTCGAATTTGGCAGGCAAAGAGTTAATGATTAGACACAAAACACTATAATAATAAATTAGTGTCATTCCAGTGAATGGATATTTTGCAGGAAGAATGGTTACCAATTTGAGTGAAAGTTCATCGTCATACGACCACTTTCCTGGAAGAATGGATGCCAACTTGAGCGAAAATTCATCTTCATATGACTACAATTTCAACTCTGCTAAAGGCTGCTCTTTTAAAGCATACAAAATTACCATGCTGGCACATATGATCATATCATTCATTGGTGTTGCTTTTACAATCATCACGCTACTCATCATCGCCTGTCATCGTCGTCTGCGAAAAAAATCAAATATTTTCCCGATTAACATCGTGTTCGCCGACTGTCTCTTCAATTGTGCTTTTGGCATATGGTATCTTATTATGATTGTAAGTAGGATTGATTGATCTTATTTTTCAAGTAAATAGGCCTAATACAGTGTATTACATGTACCAAATGATCATTTGTACCAAGCTAAAACATAATTAATGCAGAAAGAAAGAAATAGTCAAGTAAACCAAAATGTGAATTGAAATATTCATTCCAAATGATTTTAGCAACAACTTCTATAAAAAGTTGATTTTTAATGAAACTGGTTTTAATGGTTGCTTATTTAAAATGGGTAAATGTGAAAACATATTTGGTTATATATATCTAATGCTGCCAAGTGTTATTTCTCATTCAATGCAGGTTGCAGGGGGTATGGACTACATTACTCATCGGTCATTGGATATAGCAGTCAACTCTTCCACTTGCGTATCTACAGTGAGTGTCTTGCTTGTTTCAGTGGATCAGTACATCGCCTTCAAACTAGATCCCTTTGGCGTTCGGAACATTCTCACTAAATCCCGTCGGATCATCATTTGTATTCTTGTCTGGGTGATTACAATTATTTCTTTTGTGTCTCTGGAATGTTTGTATGATAATTCTCATGCTTCAAAGTCTTGGCGATTTTATGCGTGTAACATTTGTATTGTCCTTACAAGCTTTGGCTATTGTCTAGTGTACAGGACAATCTGTAGATCAGCCCTTGGTACAAACCTCCAGGTTCAAGAACAAAGAAAAAGGAACAGACGAGTGATGCGGACTTACGCTCTTGTTTTAGGATCAAACTTCCTCCTCTACACAATTCCTGATTTGTTTTATTTTTACTTGCACATGTATATGCCTTTATGCCTTGTGGTTGGTGGGACTATAATACTGGTCCTTAATACGATTGCAAACACTGTTATTTATTGGTGGCGTAACAGAGACTTCCATGAAATCTTCAAATGTCAAAGGGATGTGATTATTGAAATCCAATTGCATGAATGTTGAAATTTGATGGTCAAGATAGTGGGAATAACGATATAGAAAATGCTATATGTTTCCTTATAGAGTACTTTTTATATTAGATTCACGAAATTCGCGAAAATAAAACCACCGCAAAATATTCAGCGTATACCGTATGGGAATGGGTTGATACATGTAGCTAAAAATGATGTAAATTTAAAGAACAGATGTGTAAATAATTTGATGGACATCCATATGTAAGTCTTACTTACAGGCCAATCATTTTTGGGGTCGGACATACATTATAGGAATAGGGCTTAGATTGAGTAGTTGAGGGCTGGTGGTTGGTATTGGTTTTAAGTATCAGGAATGACAATATTATGCTTGAAAATTATATTTGTATCTTGTGCTCTATAACCCTAATTAGACTGGGGTATTTTAGAGGCTGGTCCGTTAGATCTCACCCGTTGATCACGCGATCGTGATAAAAATCGACACACATGTCACCCATGACGTAATCTACAGAATTGTATATTTGATTTTTTTTTTTAATTATTTAAATTTATTATTAATTAATTATGCTAATTTATGCATAAAATTAGAATTAGGCTGTAAATCATTAAATAAAGCCCTAGCCTTTTGACAAGGCCTAGTGACTTGGCCATATTCTTCGTCAAGAAGTGGCTGAAACGAGACTAGCGGTCGAAGAAGAGTGCTGGCGAGATCCGGATGAACGCGCGATAAGTCACTAGGCCATTTGGATCGTGGATTCAATAAATTATTCATGAGCATGTTAATCGACCAATCAGAACAGCAGTAGTTGAGGGCTGGTGGTTAGTACTGGTTTTAAGTATCAGGAATGACAATATTATGCTTGAAAATTACATTTGTATCTTGTGCTTTATAACCCTAATTAGACTGGGGTATTTTGGAGGCTGGTCCGTTAGATCTCACCCGTTGATCACGCGATCGCGATAAAAATCGACACACATGTCACCCATGACGTAATCTACAGAATTGTATATTTGATTTTTTTTTATTATTTAAATTTATTATTAATTAATTAATTATGCTAATTTATGCATGAAATTAGAATTAGGCTGTAAATCATTAAATAAAGCCCTAGCCTTTTGACAAGGCCTAGTGGCTTGGCCATATTCTTCGTCAAGTAGTGGCTGAAACGAGACTAGCGGTCGAAGAAGAGAGCTGGCGACATCCGGATGAACGCGCGATAAGTCGCCAGGCCATTTGGATCGTGGATTCAATTAACTATTCATGAGCATGTTAATCGACCAATCAGAACAGCAGACGGGGTCGGAGGACCGTGGAGTCTGTGTGTACGTGTACCGTGTAGATGGTACCGGTGACAGTGGCCTGCGTGCAAAAATAGTCATTACACAATGGCATAGCTGACGTCATTCGAGAATATGCTCGCTGATTGGCTCCTACCTTAGAGGTAGAAGAAATATCACAACCAACACAGAGCCTTGTCTAAAGGCTAATAAAGCCCTTGAAGTGCTCTTTTTTTTTTTTTTAAAGACTCTTGTGAGATTCTGATTGAATGCACATAAAACAAAAATTGGTATCAAAATGTTTTCTTATAAATGTATTTTATTGTTTTTGGAATTTCTTATGTATCTCTCTGTTTTTCGTCTTTTTGTTTTTTATTGTTTTTTTTCAATGGAAATTATCGGCAACATTATTTCGGTAATAAATTCCAGCAAATCAAATTCATTTTTATCAATAAAAGCGAAATAAATCATTCATTTATGAATTTTTGCTGAAAACACAATTTCCATTGACTTTGTACATGAAATCAAGTTTTTAAGCAATTCTGGGTCTGACGCACGGGTACAAAATTATGCGTAACTCACGAACTAGGTACCCAGGCATCGCAAATTTGGGCTTAAAAGATGTGCAAGACTGTAAAGAAAAAATTCATGAAGTATCGTGGCCATAGCTTCTTGCGTTAAAAATTTATTGCGAAAAATATTGAGTCCAATTAGGGTTAAACTTTATATATAAATATTGATATAGTACTAATTGTATACATTATTTTACTGACTCTTAATTAATCTGAGCCAAAGCATATATTGTATTAAATCCTTTTAAAACAATCCTTGTTGAGATATTGCCATTTATGAGCGGTACATTCAGTACTTAGCTGACTGTTGATTTAGTCTGCGTTGGTTCCATCAAGATACAATAAAATTGAAAGCAAATGATGAAAAATATTCAGTACATACGTTCTATGCACATGATCAACCATCAACGCCACTCCCTAGTGCAATCTTCACGCACTGAATGCGCTTCATCAGCACATTGAAGATAGCGCAGATTGTATTAAAACCACATTCCACTCACCAGAATTTTGGCAAAAGCAAATAAGAGTCGCGCAGTAATTGACATGTGTATTACGAATTCGGAATTATATAGCATATCTATACACGACAAAATACAAGTATGGTTCACTTATGTGGAAAAAACTTCTGAGTATGTATTCAGTGAGAATATGGTACGAATTTTAAGCCAACAAATGATAAAAAATCAAACCTCAAATATCCTTGCAGCAATATGGCCAGCACGCTCACAGAGAAAGCAATGCTATTGAACAAACATTTACAGTAGGCGTCCCAAAAAACTATCACACTTTGAAAGGCTACCAAATAAGAAAATATATGTTCTTGGGAAAAAGTTGAATCTATAGAAAAGCTCATATCCTCAACTACATTATGACACAAAAAATTCGAAAATAACGCTTCTTCAGTAGCAATGCCCACTTTATGAAGGGACACAAAAATTAGCCTAGCGCAGGAAGTCGGGTATTCATTTATCACGTTGTATGGCACGCATTAAGAATTCAACTAATAATGGAATAAATCGGCAACAAAGACAAAATAAACTGAAGTCAAAGCAAAATCAATGAAAAGAAAAACTGAAATAATACTTTTTGCAAATATTGATTGTTTATTCTGACGTTCGGTGATATCTTTTACGATTCATCCATTATTAGTGAATCCCTAAATGGCTGCCATACAAAGGTGATAAATGTAATAGCGAATGCGCGCAGCTAATTTTATGTGTCCATTACAAAAGTGGCATTGTTCACCCAATAATGCGTTATTCGGATTTTTTTGTCTCATAATGATAGTTGAGGAATGAGCTATATAACATATAAATCTTTTCCCCAAGAATCATATATTTTTTATTGATAGCCATTTCAAAAGTGTAGTTCTTTTTGGAGCACTGTATAACTTTCAGCCAACACATTTAATTATTTATTTATTTTTTTTTTTTTTATTATTACTATGCCTTATGAAGGCCTAGACCAAGTTGCTATTGCTAAATAATTTTAGTTTGTTTAAATCTAATAGGCAAATAAAACATTTTCTAACCAGCAAAATCTGGCGAACTTCAAAGTAAACTTGGCATGTGAAATCAACCCCCTCCCCCCCCCCCCCAACCCAACAAAAAAAATTAGAATTGCAAAAAACAAAAAAATAATACAAACAAGCCCCTCATCACAATCTGTGGGCAATTTAATCACGTTTGTAAAATAATCCTGCTCGAAAAGTGGAAAATGACAGAGAAAAGTGTTACTGAAAAATGAAAGGCAGCATACAACATGAAAAAGCCGATAAGTTTTTCAATAATAAGGAGGCTATTAATAAGACTTCTCCAAGGCAAATTGAATTTGGAATGCTACGTATCATCTAAAAGTGTAACTCATGGTTATTTATGAAGGACGGCCATACGCGAACGCGAGAGGGACTATGAGTCACCTCCTGCAATGCCCCTCTCTGCCAAACCCCCTGT
The DNA here is from genome assembly GCA_940671915.1 of Paracentrotus lividus. Lineage (NCBI taxonomy): Eukaryota > Metazoa > Echinodermata > Echinoidea > Camarodonta > Echinidae > Paracentrotus > Paracentrotus lividus. The sequence goes on along the minus strand of CALNVZ010003435.1, from coordinate 364,772 downwards.
TCCCCAGCCTGAATCTTACTACTCAATCGCCTAATGGGAATCGCCTGCATTTGAAATATTAATGGCGCAAATATGAACCAATTCTAATTCATCAACAATCATAAACAAAAATTGAGAAAATGACTCAAGAAGAAGGTCAAGTTATTATTTGCAGTGCAATAGGACTTCAAAGTTTTCCTGCAATGCCAGTCACAAAATGAAATTATGTAACAATCTCCCTACCTTGGAATTTTGAAATGTGCATGCAGAGACTTGCTTCCATCCAGTATCTGTCTACCAGAGGAGGCCTCTATAATGTGCTCTGGCTATTCCTGGTGCTTAGGTTGCTCCACTCTGTTGAGAAATAATGTAAATCTAAATGTGAGAAAGTGTCCACATTATTTGTAATAGTTAAGTGAATATTCACTACTGGATTATCACATAAGTCCATAATAAATCAAGTACATTACATGGATAAAAAGATCGTTCATTTTAATACCATTTGAATCAAGAACAACTACAACTAAAATTACTTTTGCAGGACAAAGGGCGCTTCTTTCGAATGTGATTGGCTATCATTTTGATTCTCATAGAGGTGAAAGGCCAATCAACACGTCCCCCAATCTTTACCCTGGATAAAGTCCCTTGACCCACCCTGGATAGAGGTCCCAGCCACCCTGGCTGAAGGTCCCTGACCCAGACCCTGGAATAGTCCTCTGCCCCGACACCCATGAAAGGACCCCTGACCCATACCTGGACGATCCCTGACCCAGACCTGGGTAAATGTCCTCTGCCCCTGACCCTGGAAAGACCCCGACCCGGACCCTGGACGAAGGTCCCCTAACCCGACCCTGGTATGAAGGTCCCCTGACCCAGACCATAGAAAAGCCCCCTGGCCCAGACCCTGGATATATGTCTTCTGACCCAGAACCCTGGATATTTGTCCCATGACTCGGACCCAGGATGAAGGTCCCCCTTAGCCAAACCCTGAATAGAATCCCAACCGAACCCCGGATGCGGTCCTTGAGCCGACCCCTGGTATGAAGGTCTAATGACCAGACCAGAAAGAAGTCATATGACAAACATGTTATGGACAATTTTCATGTTCCTAACAGGGCGGCGCAAACACCTCTCTTGACCCAAACACTGGATCCATGAAGGTCCCCTGACCCAAACACTGGATAGAGGGACCCGGAGGTCTAATGACCCAGACCCAGAAAGAAGGTCATATGACAAACACTGTAATTGGCCATTACCTGTTTCATGGTTCTCTGAATGGGTGGAGGGTCATCAAACACCTCCCCTGACCCGGAACCTGGATGAAGGGCATATGCCGAAGAGGAAGCTGTTCTGCCACCTGTCACAAACAGGACAAGAATTAGACAAACTAAACAAAGATTACTCAAACATCTTAAGCTACTTGTAGACACAATTTTTAAGTTCAGAGTTTGTCAATAACATCAAAGAAAAGACTAAGAATTCAATTTTGGTTGCAATTACAAAATTGCATAAAGAGTAACTATTATAGTCACTTTGCAATCAATGGTAAATTTCATGAAATACTGCATTTTGATTGGCTGTTGAGCAGCGTTACCATGGTAGTTACTATTGACGGCAACTATTACTATAACCCTTTATGCAACAGGGTCCACATCATGTTACGAGGTAATGGGCTTGGTCCCAAGCAACTCATCATAACAGGAGTGAACTGTATTGATACCTCAGCTAAAAGTCAAAGACTTCTGGGAAGCTTTTGGACCTAACCACAATGAGACACCTGGGCTCCGTAACACAAAGGTTTGCAATCAATCGCAAAATGGCAGTAGCCAATCAAAATCGTTGTTTCACATGCTTTTTGCTCGAAAGACTGACCAGCAACCAATCACAGTAGTTCTTCCAAATTTGGAATTGATCGCAAACCTTTGTGTTACGGGGCCCAGGACCCTGTTGCATGAAGAGCTATTATTATAGTACCTTTACTATCAATGGCAACTATCATGGTAACAGTGCTCAACAGCCAATCAACATGTAGTATTTACTATTGATGACAAAGTTACTATAATAGTAACTCTTTATGCAACAGGACCCTGATATACCAAACACCATACCACATATTACTTACCAGATTTGGGATTTGGTGTAAAATTGACCTTGGAAGAATATGCTGAATATGCATCGCTTTCATCCGTGAACTTCAGATTGGAGTCGACACGCCCCCTGACCTCCTGCTCAGGTTCAGCAACCTCGACCCTTGACCTGTGGTGCTGCTGCTGTGACCTCTCTCGATCTGATAAATGTTGGGATGGTTCTGGGGCAGGGGTTAATAGGTGGTGAACGTGATGAGGTGAAGAGTCGGACAATATTCCAATCGGATGTCGATTCGGTCGGGACTCGTTGGAAATGGTCGAGTCCGATGATCGGGGTCGATCCAAGAAAGACCCCTGACCTTTGTTAGTGGTTGAAGGAGAAGGAGTGCGTGTGACTGGGTCACTTGGGTTAGAAGAGACTGAGAGTGAAACTGGAAGGGAGAAGTGTTCGTGCAGACGGTGATTAGTGTGGGTGGGACTAAGCGGGTTATTTGGAGGATCATGCAAAGAAGGCAAAGAAGAGTGGGAAAAACTAAGAGACTGTTTTCTACTTTGAGAAGCATTCTTAAAATCTACACCCTCATCATCATCATGTAAGGAGAAACTGTAGGAGTTTGCTAGGATCCGACTACGGGCGCTTAGAGGACTTTTCGTCATTGAATCTGAATTTGGTCTTTCTACTTTGCTAACATTCTCATGGCTCAGCATTGTGCTCTTTCTTAACATGTCCTTGGTCTGACTATCAGGATCAATCAACGAATCATTCCTATCCTTTCCAATAACCAAATTAGAATACCTTTTCTCTTGTGGCGTCCGCAGGAGGGCAGAGGTATGAATGAAACTATCTTCATTGGCATTTGAATTATTTCTATTGAATGACGAGTTCAACCCAACACTCTGAGATAAATCCATATTATGCTTTGTGATATTGACAGAATTCAACAACTGCCTATCAGGTGTTTTTCCTGGACTTGTGAATAGATCCTGCCTTAATTCCCCTGACATGTCTTTGTTATCTTTTTTACTACTATCGACACTCCCTAACATGAATGAAACTGATTTCTTAGACTCCTTTGAGAGTGGACTAGATTCTACTCCTGAACCAGGACTTCTTAAAGCCGATACTAAGTGTGACTTTGCATTCATAACTGGTGAAATTGGTCTTGGATGGTCCAGGTTCCTTATAGGACTTGTAGGTGATAATGATCTAGTTGGACTTCTAGGTCTACTATTGACGGTTGTTCTTCTTGGGCTCTTAGGAGACAAGGGTCTAATTGGACTTCTAGGTCTAGTGTGGATTTGCAATCCCATCTGGCTTCTATATGGAGATGATGGCCTAGTTGGACTTGTAGGTCTATCATCGACTGTTGTTCGTATTGGACTTGTGTAAGGAGGAGACAAATGTCTAGTTGGACTTCGAGAACTTGAAATTCCTGTTGATCTTATTGGACTTGTATAAGGAGAAGTTGGACTTCTAGATCTAGAATTGGTTGACGATCTTATTGGACTGGTATAAGATGTGTATCTAGTTGGACTTCTAGATCTACATGTAGAATCGGCTGATCTAATTGGACTTGAAGGAGATAATGGTCGAGTTGGACTTTGTGGTCTACCATTGACTGTTGATCTTATTGGACTTGTATCAGGAGAAGTTGGAATTCTAGATATAGAATTGGCAGTCAATTTTATTGGGCTGGTATAAGATTTTGGTCTAGTTGGACTTTGCAGTCTACCATTGACTGCTGTTCTTATTGGACTTGTTGGAGATGACGGTCTGGTTGGACTTCTTGGTCTACAATCAACTATTGATCTTACTGGACTTGTATAAGGAGACAGAGGTCTAGTTGGACTTCTATTTGGTGATGTTAGTCTACCACCAATGTTTTTGCTAGGTGACAATATACTAGGACTAGGACTTCTATGGAGTGATGATAAGTGGGTACCTGGACTTTGACGAGGTGATGTAAGTCCAGTTCCAGTGCTTCCAGAAGATGTTCGTAAAGCAGCTGGACTTCTGTCAGGTGATTCAGACCTGGTCTGACCCCTGGTTCTAGCCCTGCTAATACGAGTCTGGGACATGATGGATGAATATATATCCCCTGCCTTGATCAAACCTGATCCCCTAGGAGTTGCTGAAATACGAGACTCCTCATCAGAATCTCCATCAGCAAGTCTTCTTGGACTCCGTGTTGCAGTCGACACACTCAAAGAAGTACGGACACTAAAACTACCCTCTTCGTTGCCAACCACAGAGTTATCTTCAGAAAGAGTGTCAAAATCCAATTTTTTCCTTCCGTCCACTGGAGAAAAAGACAGTCTGGCCTTGCCAAATTTTCCACCACTATCATCATCAATGAGACCATTGGTATCTGTTGGTGACAGTAAGTCCTTGTGCTCAAGCTCAAAGGCTTTTTTCTCTTCCAAAAGCGAATCGGAAGGTCGCCAGAGGTCAGAGGGCAGCATTCCAAGTTCATTTACAAGATTGTTAGTGACAGTAAGGGAAGGGGTATTGTCGTGCAGTGTTAGTGGATCGGGCAATCTAAGAGGAGGCAGTCTCACACTGAGGTTCGAGTCATTGAGCTGATCTAGGGGGTCTGCATCTAGGAGACTACCGGTGGAATCACTTGCGGTGGAGGTATCCATTACAGTCAGGTTATCTACGTCCAGTCCAGGGAATTGTATATCAGTGTCTGTGCACAGATGGACAAACAATCACACAGCACATCAAATTTGTCCCATACAAAGTGAAATATTTTAGTGTTTTTCATTGCATTGGGCAGGATTGGGTCCAAATAATAAAAGTGATGTTTTTCCAAAGTACAAAGATTTGTTTGAAGATGTATAGAAGTTGGGCCAACAGAAGCATTGTCATATTGCAACATGATCCACCATGTGGAAAGAGGGGACACAGCTAGACAGAATGTAAGTGGAAACAGGGTTTAACAGCAATGATTAAAGCACACAATTTGAAAAATATTGAAATTAGTCATTAGCAAAAGAAGTGGACAAAAGAAAAGGATAATGCAGTGAAAATGTTGGGTGGTGTAGATCGTCTTTCTTTTTATTTTTGTCAAAAGGAATAATGGCTATATAATATTTGATAAAGAAGTTGTAGATAGGGAAGTTATAAAATACAAAGGTGATGGGTTAGATCTTCATGGTTATCAAACTGAAAACAAAAAACTCACACGCACAAAACAAGAACATGCCAATAACATCAAATTCAGAAACAGTCATGCAAACCAAATATGGAAAATAAAATGAAATTTTACAACATTTTAGGTCATTTTTTTCTTTGGGCGAAATGTTTGGGGGATTTCAATTTCAATAGCTTTTGGAAGAGTTTGATGATGTATCAGTTATACTGCTTGAATATTGGATGAAGTATAATTTCAATAACAGCACTACAATTATTGACGAACATGTGTTTTTTTTAAACCATACTTATGTAAAGGAATTTTTAACGCCATTGGGATGTTAAATAGACAATTAATTTTATTCATTAGTCTCCAACGGTAGAAACCATGCAAATTGGTAGAAACACACGCAACTGCTGTGTGATAAATATTGGACCCAGACAGCTATGAAAAAATAAATAAATAAATCACACAGCAGTTGCGTGTGTTTCTACCAATTTGCATGGTTTCTACCGTTGGAGACAAATGAATAAAATTAATTGTCCATACTTATGTAGTTTCCAATAAATTTTTAAAATCAGGAAGAGGAAACTGTATGTTTAAAGTAATATAATGAATTGGTAAAAGATAGAAAATGTACGGACTTTAATATTGATAATTTTAGGACATACTGTACGGTGTGTCACAGAAAAAAGTATACCAAACTTTGCAAGCCTCGTAGTAAAATGTAGAACTAATGTGACCTTACTTTTCATTCTATGTTAAAGAGTAACTTCAACCATACCAAATTACATAACTGTGCTATTATGGCTTACTAAGCACAAGAACTTATAAAAACATGCATCAAAATCCCCTCGTACCACTTATGGACAGAAGCAACACATGGCTTACTGATCATCCATTCATTGTTTGAAGTAAGCCTTCCTGCGTCCATTCACAAGAGATAAAAGGTTACTTTGAATATTGAAATGCATGGATTGCTTCTGCCTAAACTTGGTACAAGGTGACCCTAAGTAATGCGGCGGTCACAACTCGTCGTAGCCTACGGGGCACGTGCCATTGACGTAGCCTGCGTTGCATGTGCAACGCACGCACAGGTCCTGGGTCAACTTCTGCGATTCCTGCGTTTCTGTAGTAAGGATATTGGAAAAACTTCCTGCACGTCGTACATGCATTGCACCTGCGAGGTACCTCCGCTGCACAAATTTTCTACGAAATCCATCGTAGGGAGTTGCACGTCGAAGGTACGGCGAGTTGTGACCGCCGCATAAGTGCTTAGTCATCCATGACAGCACAGATATAAATTCTGTATCATTGCACAGGATAAGAGATGTTCTTCAACATGAAATAAAAATTAAGGGAACATCAGGAGGGCGTTTCATGAAAGGACTTGTCGGACGTTTTATCCGACAAACTGTTATAAGCTACTGAAATGCTTGCATCTGATTGGCTGAGAGCAAATTTGTCGGATAAAATGTCCAACAAGTCCTTTGGTGAAATGCTCCCCAGTTATACACTTTTAATACAAGGCTCTCAAAGTTACGGATCATATGTTTTCCTGGGGGTGTTTCACCAAGTCGTTAGCAAAGTGACGTATGACTTTACAAACGACTGGAACATGTTCTTGGGTGATATTAAACGAATCACATTATCAATCATATAGCAGAAGAAATGATCACCGGTCTTTCGTGATGTCACTTGTAACTTACGTACAACTTGGTGAAACATAAGGGTTTACTGAAAAGCTGATATACAGAGTGTATAAAAAAAAAAGGTACAGTCGGGAAAAAATTATTTAGATATGGAATCTTCTTAAATAATGAGTGTATGTGGTACCAAATTCAAGTCAAAAGATTTTCCTTGCTGATGCACTTTGTTTTGTATAATTTGCCTTTGTAAAACAAAAGTTATGCCAAATTATGTGCGACAAGGAGCTAATCGAAATTAGACACATCTATTGTTCCTGAGCGATGAAATCATGGCAATTATGTGCGAAACCTATACAAAGCCATGGAAAAGCATGCGTAAAATAGATTTTTCTTATTTTAAGAACACTGATCATATCTCCAGCACCAAATGAGATGAAAAAATTGCAGAAGAAAGGCTGATTTTCCTTTTTTTATGAAAATATCAAAATACTACTGAACGTGATTAATTTTCATACATAAAAAGAATATTTTCCAACTGTACCATTTTTTTTATATACGCACTGCATAAACACTCACCTGTTTGATAGGAGCTCCTATCCCTCTCCGTCATGTGATTAGACGTATTGGATCCTGTTCTTCTTCGAGGTGGTGTTCTCTGATTGGACGGTCTCTCGTAATCTGCACAAATTTTTATAAAATATACATGGATTTATGGTCCTTTTATCGCAATGCAATGACGGTTTATATCCACAATGGCAGTTGGTCTAATTGTCTGATTGTCTTATACATTATGGCTTAAACTCATTTGGTCTAACAATTTTGTCTAATTTCCTCTTGGTCTAATGCAAACTTGGTCTATTTGCCACTTTGTCTAATAGCCAAATGGTCTGAATGCATTTTTCTTAATTCCAAAATGATTTTTTTGTTCCTCACCAGTCTGTTGCAGGTATTTACCAATAGGCAATAGACCAAGAGAAAATTAAAACCGAATGGACATTAGACAAAATGGAAATTGGACAAAATGGTAAATAGACGAAGCAGCAATTAGACTAAACGGTAATTAGATGAACTTGTTTTTAGACAAAATGTGGGATGAAACCAAACTTGGCCTAAAACCAAATATTCTCTATGATTAGTTGAATTTGTGCATTTCATAATACATGCACGCAAGTTGCGCCCTAATTGCAATGTCACTCCTCCTCATTAATCCTGAGCAATTGGTCATAAAGAGTGTACTCATCACCATGCATTAATCACAGTGTTACCTTTAAAATAGATTACAAACCTCATTTAAACATTACAGTTTTCCTGAGATCACATTTGTAGTTCTACTGATTAATCCTTATTCTTCCCTGCTCTTGGGAGTCATTGTTCAGTTAAATATTTTTCAATTCTCACTCACGGTGCGTGCTATAGGCTATAGGGAAGAGTAGGCTGTCGACCGACAAGGAAATTAAGGCATCTTATGATAATGAACGTTGATGGTGCATGTATTATGAAACGTACAAATTGGTAATGACCTCAGTTTTCTTTTGACCAAATGAAAAAGAAAAGTGAGTGGAAAAACCGGCAAAGAGATCATCAGGATATCATACTAAATTAAAAAATTATTATTAGACCAAAAGATAATAAACAGCAAGTAGACCATATTAGAGTAACTGCAGACCAAATGGATTTAGCCGATGTGGTATTAGACAATCAGAGAATTAGAGCGTAGATCTGCCAGTAGACCAGGGGCCCCGTCTCTCGAAACCATCATAAGTCTAAGTTCTTAAACAACCCATAGGGACATGTGTTGTACAATTAACACGCGTTTCAATGGGATGTCCACAAACTCAGACTGATGACGATTTCAAGAAACAGGCCCCGAGTGGATATAAACAATTACCTTGTGTAAGCTGGACATCGACAGAGGGATTGCCCACACTGGATCCTGTGACAGGACGAGGTCTGGACAGATCACCATCAGTTCGGGCCAAAAGGTCAAGCAGGTCACTGTCGTCTTCCTCTATGGCTGTGGTAAAGAGAAAATATATAATGAAAATGAAAATAAACCATCTGTACTTCGCATTGGTGTTGCCCATGAAGCAAGCCATCCCGATGGGGAGTTTACGCATGAACAGAATCGGGTACCAGAAAAGGAAAAAAGTCAGGGTTGAATTACATTTATGCTTAGAAACATATTTCTGCTTACAATCACTGGTTACCAACGAGCAATTACATGTTTAGTATACATATCTTACTATCATACATTATCTATGGAAAAATCAACCGATCTTGCATATTAGTTAATATTTCAGGTTAAACTTAAAGTGTCATTGATAGTTTTGTTAGTAAAATAAGAAGTGTTCAGTTTCATTGAATTATATCTTCACCATAATTATTTCACATAGATGACCATCATTATCATTCAACATCATCATCTTCATCAAAATAATATGAATCACTACCTTCATCAGTCATTACTAATTATCATTATCATTTATCCTCATCACAACACTACCATCATCACTATCATCATCATGGCCACCAGCATCATCATCAAGTATCACCCTTATTACTGTCATCATCATCACCACCAGCATCATCTATCATATCATCATCATCACCATCATCATAATCATCATCATCATCATCATCATCATCATCATCATCATCATCACCATCACCACCACAACCATCATTACCATACACAATTACCATAATCATTGTCATCATCTTCATCAACACCACCACCATCATCATCTATCATCACCATCTGGCATCATCAACATCACCAACATCATCATCTCTATCATTATCATCTTCATCATCACCACCACCATCATCACCATAATCACAATCGTCACCATCATCACCATCACAATCATCATTACCATAATCACAATCACCATAATCATCACTACCATCATCATCACCACCACCACCGTCATCATCACCATCTTTCACCTCCATCGTCATCATCACCATCCTCCTCATCCTCACCAACATCATCACCGTTACAACCATCATGATCATGTCAAGTTCTCATTAAATACCCACCTGTCCGTGCCCCAAGCCCTCTGACATGCTTTGTCCTGGGGAGGTCTCCTCTCATCTGATCCCTTGCTGGGGATGTTCTATGTTCAGTCATCCCCGTGGCCTGGAATGTAAGGAATTAAAAAATTGGATCAAGAAATATAAGCAAACTGATTGGTCAAATGATGTCATGTGATCATATCATTGACTTGGTATACAAGTTATTAATAATAAAAATATTAATATAGCATTTAAAGTACGCCAACTACCTAGTTACCTATTCAGAGGTGCAGAGGGAAATACAATGAAGGGAGGGGATTCATCTGAAATGGGATGAGAACTATTGTGTTTTAAGACCAGATTTGAATGAATCCAAAGACCTAGCATTGCGCACACTGGAAGGAAGAGCATTTCGTAGAGCAGGAGCACTACTAGCAAAAGCCTTTTCACCAAAAGAACATTTGAATATAATAATTTGATTATTATAAAAACAGAACTGAGAAATATACAAAATGTAAACAAACTGATTGGTCAAGTGATGTCATATGACTGTATTTGCAAGGTATTGTAAATAAAAATAAAATAATCAAGATATATTAAGATATATTGATTAGTCAGATAATGTCATGTGACAATGCATTATTCTTTCCTCAAGTGTAAAACAGTATTACAAATATTGGCCAAAAAAGAGAGAATAATACAACAAAATTGTTCACACCAAACTAAAACTATCATGTATGAAATAACAAAGAGAATTAAACTGGATAGTAATTAATGACAATTGCAGCAAATGCAGAAAAACAACAAAAACAGGAATACATGCATGAAGGCACAGCTGATTATCACTTTGGAACATGTATGTTAACACTTACCAGGCGCAGATCCAGAGACGGGCTTTAACGGGGTGCGTAAAGGTACCTTAAAAATTTTCACGTTTCACGTCACCCTAGCAAGCATGAAGACGGGGGGGGGGGTGTAGGTGTTGAGAATTTAACGGGTGCGCTAAAAAAAGGTCTATGTACAAAAGGTATGCTGATTTCCCAATATTACGGGGTGCACTAGCACCTTTAGACACCCCCTGGATCCGCGCCTGCTTACTAAAGAAGACGGGGAAATTTATGAAGCCTTAATAGTTGCACTGTCAAACATAATTATACAAAGTATAACACTTTATCTGTTTTAGTATCTTTCATTATTTTTGCTAAATGACAGACCTACATGTACCATGTTAGAATAATAAAAACTAATGAATAAATTAATAAATAAAAAGATTTCTATTACCTGATCTGTGTTAAAGTGAAGCAATGCTGATTTCCTTTCTGATTCTCTCACTGATCTGTCATCTAGGTGAAAATGTACCAATTCAAAACAAATATTACACAGACAATTTATTACATGGGTAATACTTGAAATAAATGTAATTGGTGTTCTTGAATCTTTTATCAAACATTAGCTCGATAAATTGGGGTATATTAATTTTCATTTATTTATTTTTTTTTTTTTTTTTGTCAAAGGTGTTTTAAGCAATCTTCTCTTACAAATGTAATATTACTCATTTTAACCCTTCATAAATTTTTTTTTTTCCAAGTTTTTCTCTTTCCCCAAAATATTTGACTGTTGACTGAAGTTTAGGTTAGACTACAATATGTAGTACCCACATGTAGTTTTCTGAGGTTTAAATTTGTGTAGTTTCCTAATATTTGCACGATACATTTAAAATTGGACCACATGGTAGTATAACCTACCCAAAGCCATCAACCAACAGAGATTGACCAACTCTCTAAAGTTGGGTAACAACATGGCGCATTGTCTTCTGTACTGTGTGCTTGCCTAACAAAGCAATATGTGCCATGCTGTAACCTACTTAAACCGGGTTGGCCAAACTCTGTTCATTGATGGCTCTGTACTGGTTTATACCCACTTGGTCCAACAGTAGTTGGTATAATTCTTTGTTTGTCTAATACAACATGGGGATAAACCCATTTGGTCTCCGAACAATTTTGTCTAGTTTGCAATTGATCTAATGACCACTTGGTCAAATTGCCAATTTGACTAATCGCCAAATGGTCCGATTCATTTTCATCTAATGTCCAAATGAATATTTGATCTAGTCCCAGTTTGTTACTGGAATTGACAGATTGGTGATAGACCAAGTGGACATTAGACGAACCAGACATTAGACGAAATTAGACAAACTGGTTGTAGACGAAATAGAATTAGACAATGTGCAATGAGACCAAATGGACATTAGTCAATGTGGGTTTAGACCAAATGGCAATTCACCTATGTACCTACCTAGTTTCCTGAGGTTTGGTAGCATGTGAACAAGGTAGAGCCTATAGTCAGGTTCATTCTTGGTGATAGGGTTCAATCTGAGATCAATCTCCTGAAGACTGGTGTTGTGTCTCAGTCTATTCAGCTCCTGTAGGCTGCTGATATTGTTGTAGTATCTGGAGGTTAACCTTGGTCAAGGAATAATTACCAGTCTCTTTTTAATATTATTTAACATAATTGAAAGATATTGCTTTAAAATGGCAGTAGCTGCCAAACATAATTAAGTGGAAAAACCATGAACAAACAAAAGCTAAACAGTACCGGAGCTTTAAGGTGGGTTATAATTTGGGAGAGCAAAAAAGGTATTGTTAACTATTCAAATTCATTAATACCAGGTAATATGAAAGCATGTATCCTAAAAACTGTTTTAATAAGAACGATATTACATAATTACTTTAATATTTTGACATGTATTTTACAAAGATATAACATTGGGGTCCCCCAAGGTGAGAATCAACTTAGCGTTCACCTGAAAAACCAATTGAGATTCTCTTGTGTGGGTGAAACAAGGCGATTATTCATTGTGACTTCCAATCCTACTAATAAGTGAATGCACAAAGGTTGGATTGTATCCCCCAAGCCCAAGGAGGCTAGGCTAGGCATGTTCCAATAATGGGTCTAAAATTTCCACAAAACAAAATTCAAAGTATCCAATTGAAGAATTATAATGCAATAATACAGTAGATTATCTCATTTATTTTGAGGTAGGTTTATTAAGCCTAGTTTTGCTAATCATTCTTGAGAAGTTTTGCAGCCACCAAAAGGGTAACATATGAAGTTATTTTTCACACAGCCTGGTATGGTTGCCTTTGTGGGTGGAATCACTCATTGTGTACTCATACACATTACAGGGAAATGAAAAGCAAACGCTTGGTACTTCTAGTTATCACACCTATCACATTTGGTTTTAAATCTTGAGGCTACGAAACCTCAAGAATTAGCTCTCAGTGTGGACCCGACTTTGGAGTTACATGTATACCCATTGAGATTTCAAGTCACGGAAGTTAGGAAACCTTGAGAATTGAAACCCTGATAACACCATTTGAACGTAGCTACTGTAAAGCAGCTGGAGAAGACAAAGGATACAGATTGAGTTTCTCCAGGACTTTGAGGTGCTGTAATCCCTGGAGACTCTGTAGTCCATTTCGAGACAGGTCTATCTGCTTGAGACGGGTGAAGCTAGACAGGGCATTGCCCAAGCTACTTATCTTCTCTTGATACGTGCCTGGCAAGGACAAGGACCGCACATCATCTGGGTGAAAAAAATTAAGAGATGAAATTGCTTATGATCCAATGAAAATGCAATAATAAACAAATGGTATATTAAAGGGTAATAACTTTGTAGAGGGTTGAATATCTTGGAAATAAAGCAACCCATGTAGCTTCAAAATCTAAGGCGATTCCTGTGTGACCTATAGGTTTCCAACTATGATTATAGCATTAGCAGTGATTGTAATTTATTCTTAAAGCCCTGAATGAAGTTAAATAAAAAAAATGAAACAGAAAATAGCATGAATATCAGTTATTTGCCAGGATGCCAATGTTTTCTTTTACATCAAGACAGGGACCTCAAGTTATCTGAATGAAGAAGGGGAAAAGAAAAATAGAAGTGAGACCAAATTCATTATCATCCTAAATTGTAAAATGAAAATATGATAACAAACAAACAAACAAACAAAACAACAACAACAAAAACAGAAAAGTAGCATGAATAATAGTCACGTATGGTCTCCTTAGACTCTATTTTTAACATAAAATTTAAAAAGAATAACAGGCGTAGAGTATTAGAAAAGATTGCGATAAATATAGGCCTATGTATGAATGAAAAATTTGAAATACAATCCTGTGCACTGTGGCAATCAAAGATCAGTCTTTGATTTATAAGTGCACAAAGATAATATCACTATTGACAAGTATTTTTTACCACACCATGTATGTCTGAATTGAAACAACAATTGAACATACATAGCAAGAATTATAGACACACCTCCACAGACATTACAAAGCATGTCAAATGAATGATATAATCTTTTTAAATAAAATATATCAAAAGCTAAAATTAGTGCAATTTTGGTTGAAAAAAAAGGATTTATAATCTTCGACTCCAGTCAAGTACAGCACAGGAGGATTACATAATGGAGATTAAATCCTCATTGGTTTTACATAAAGGAAGATTTACAGGCACTATTATAGGTAATAATGAACTGTGAAAAGCTATCAAATGCCTATTATCTCAAATTCTCATTGTTTGCACTCAGCCTTTAGTTGACAATGCAGCTTAAAATGGCTTCTCTGCCAACAAATTTGAATGAAGGAATGGGCAGGTAATCCAAGATAAGCTAATCCATTTATCAACAATACACCTCCAAGTATTTAAAGTAGAATTAAGAAGGCGATCCCAAATAATGAGATATTTACATTAATAGCATCCTTATGACCCTAACTTAACTCTGAGAGACGTTTTAACCCCCAAAAATAAGTTTAGAATAGTAAATTTAAACGATTTATCCCTAACCCTGGTATCCGTCATCACTCCGGCGATGCGTACTGAGACTAGTGTTCTAGTAGGGTGACGTCACGGCCGGGTATTACGGCGATCGAGAAAGTAAACAAAGCTAGCAGCGCAGTTGATTGTGTGTATACACGACAATTATGAATGAATTTACTTTCGTGTCAGAACTTTTATTTTATCATTATGATATTGTGTGAATGATGTTTAAAAAGAAATGATAATAAAGAAATGTCACATAGCTAATGATATGTCTCTATAGTGTTACAAAATTCTGATTTGTAGCGTTTTAAGTTGATTTTCCTGCCTTGTCTTCGGGGGTTCGTGACACCGCGAATCAACGTCAAAAGTGAATGTGTATCATATCAGTGCATCAGTTGGTGTTCATGTGCGGGAAAAACTTGTGAAATCGAAAAGATTAGAAGTAGCTGGCCGTACTTATTCTCCAATATATGTAACTGCCCTCAAAATGATGCAATAGATCTAAATATTAATTTCAAGATAAATAATATGACATTTGAGCGAGATATTCTCACCGGTCAAACACATAGCGGCCGACGCTAATCGTGCTATTCGTCCCGTTGTTAAATATTCATCCGCGTGTGATGCGGCGCTTGAAGAAGAAGAAAAAAACAAACAAAAAAAAACACGTCGCCAGCGGAATTGGTCTGCGCTGCGCTTCAGCTTCATCATCTTCCATAAAGTCTTCAAAGTCCATATAAAGGTCATTTTGATCTAAGTCTTCACTAACTCCAGCCATTCTTGGGTATTTATATTTTGTCAACAACGAGATCGAAAGAAAGCCACAGGTATTTCGCAATCACACTATACACAAGCTGCATACAGCGCTAGCGCTCAAACACACAGCACACGTTCACACATGTTCAAGGAAGCAGCGCGCACGCGTGTGTGTTTGGACGACCAGATCTACTTTACAACAGAGAACTCGATCGTACTCTTGTTGTAGAAAAAAGAAAAACAAGTGAACATATCGATTAATAACTTATTGTTGACTATCTAATTTCACAATATAAGACTTGAAAACCGTTATTTATACTTTTTTCTATGTAGGGAAAGTAAAGATTTGTACATATGATTCGTATTTTTTTTATATAAGCTTTCCTTCGAAAAACATTGGTAAAATCCATCTCTCTCTATATGCACATCATTGTATTTACAATCCGGGCACTCGAATATACCAACACCCGCCGTGACGTCACCTCAGCGTGTACTTCTGTATACTAGTCTAAATCGGGGCCTGGGAGCAGCCTATTTCATAGACTTTCAAACCAGAATATCGAGAGTCAGGGAGTTTATGATATGCTATCTTGTTTGAACATCTTATATAAACTATATAATGGGTGTAGAACCGCAAATTTATGGAAATTCATGCCTTCTTATATCACTTTAATAGTATAATGAAGTAGGCCTACATTTTAATATCAAAGGACATGCAAGACTTCACAAAATTTCTCAAGTCACATGTCTCTTTTTAAGGCATCATTTCTTTTAGGAACATAGATATAATATTTGCTCTAAAGTATTGTTCTAATCCTAATGTTATGATAGATCTTCTAGCGCGTACTTGTCGTCCAGGCATGAAATCCATGACGCTATAATACAAATTAATTAGAGAATTATAAAAGCTGTGCTACATTAAATAACATGTGAACTTTATGATGTATCATGAATCATCATACTTTACTTAATCTGTCTAAATAAGCTGATATTTGATAATTAATCTTTAAATAGCGTCAAAATCATCCTTCATTTATTTTATTTTTTTCTTCCTTGTATTCCGCCATATAAATATATTGATGTAATATCAGCACTCGATTGTACATGTAAGATAAAAATCTTGACTTTATATTGGCCCTAATAAGGCAATTCCTAGGTACAGAAGGACATTCAGACAAATTTCGAAGACAATCAAAACTGACTATTTGCAATGAACTTTTTATTTAATAGATCTAGGTCTGTATGACAGAGAGTACCTTAGTCCACGCACCCCTCTAATACATCGCGATGCGACGCATCAACGAGAAAACAACAATCCGAACGAAGATATATAAAAACTTTTGGTGAAAATCATTTATTTCTTGTATTTTATGAATTCATGAAACCATCAAAAATACACTCATCGTGACAGAAAAGGAAAATTTACATTCATTTATACCGTTGTTGTCCGACAAAGACGGCATTTTAGGAGGAGCTTTGTGATCCATATTTCATAATTGATTGAAAATAATATCAGACAATATAACAAAGCCACAAATATTTTTGCTACTTACTGCACAAGTTTTGGAGAAAATCGAGACAAAAGATGATGTTTTATCTGCTTCAATGTCCAGACAATGACCCCCCCCATCCTACTGTATGTGCATGGACTAAATGTACCGTTCAGTTTGCCAAAGGCCATGTGTTTTTAGTGGGCCCCATATAGGTGTGTTGTTGTACTTCGTGTACGGGCTGCGCAGTAACCTGTTCACATGACTTTGAACCAGGAAAAGTCAATATCCTCACTAAAGCCAGATCGCATCATTTGTATCACAATAAGAAAGTAAATATTTTATTGAAGTTTAAGTGTTTACATAATTAGTGTAACTTCAAAAGGTTGTAAGGAAAAAAATGAGTATATTCTGGGTAATAAACATCATAACACATATTCCCCAAATTTTCCGATCTGAAATTTTCGCTGGAAAGATGATCGCGCAAAATTATTTTATCACAACTACCCCTAAGTAATATATTGTTGGAAAGGTTTGACTTTGAAAAGTTAAATATGCTGTATTTTCTTGTAGGGTCCTTAGTTTTTTCTCTGCCAACATTTTCTGGAAGTATTTTTTCTCACTTTTTTTACATAATTTTGATCTGTAACTCTTATGACTTAACCCTTATCCCTTTTCAGAATGATTTTTTGATTTTCAGACAATTCTCTTTAGAATATGTATTACCTTTAAATGGTATAGGTGTCAAATATAAGAATAATACTTCATTTAAATAAAACGGTAAAATTTCTTTGAAAACATATAAATGAAACAGAAGGCCCACCTCAAACCATGGCCCAAAGCAAAATTGACACGATCGCGGAATCGACTCAGCTTGCGCATCGCCAAATAATTTCTGTCATAGTTTTCTCTATAAATGTTCCTTAGAATATTTTACATTAAAGTAGAGAGACAAATTTTTATGAAAAGAATGAATTAATTTGACTTCTAGCAGTTGAAACAAAGGTGGTGGACTAATGTACCTCCATCATTACGCCTAATATAATTATAGATCTAGATCTAAATATTAATTTGTTGTTCATGATGCGACATCATTCGTAACGTATAAATCTGCTCAAGCATCAGTCATGACATTTTTCATAGCTTACTATACTCCGTTGTGTATGTCCGGACGGTTGTTTGTCACAAAAGACGCAATTTTAGAGCTTTGTTGATCAATATTTCATGAATTGATGAAAATAATATCAGACAATATAACAAAGCACAAATATTCACATAAATTTTTGCTATTTACTGCACAATATTTTGAAAAAATCGAGAGCAAAAGATGTGTTTTTATCTGCTTAAGTGTCCGGACAACGGACCCATCCTACGAACGTCAATACTAGGCGTAGCTCACGCTGCTCTCTCATTCACACTTCCCCGCTTTCTGTTCAACAGACATTATGGAAGCTCAGTTTAGACAGTTAAAAAAAATTAGTATTTTCATCAATGACATAGACGACTCATCACTATCAGTGATAGTATCACTATTAGCTCCACTCTTTTTCTCAACTTCAAGCCACAGCTAGCAGCTTGCCTTGCTTTGCACAAGTTTGCGAGTTTTTGGTAGTGCCAGTGCTGCGCTGCCTTGCTGGCCCCGGAGCACCTCCCGTACTGGCAGCCGCCGGTTTGGTGAGGAACGTCGGCGGAACAGATGAATCAAAGACAGTTGAGTCAATTGACTCATATATTCCGAGATAATATTTAATCTGCAAACGTACTTTTTTATTCTGTATCAGTAAATCATAGCTTAATAATAATCTTACTAGATTATCGTGAGTTAATTGAACTCGATCTCGAACCAAGCCTCATTATTCGTGACGACATCTTTAAAATTGCCGCTTTCACTGATATTCAAACACAAGCATCAATGAATTGCAATACAATGGACTAAACAAATCGCGAGTCGAAAGTCAACGAACGATATCGCTTAGTCTATTATGCAGACGTTTAAACTGCTAGCGGGGGTAGGGGAGGGTGTTGGGGTCAAATTGTGCCTTTTTATTTTATTTTTATTTATTTTTTTTTTACTTTATATTCTTTCTTTTCTTCAGTTGTAGCGAGCCTTTAAAAAAAAAATCTGTGTGTTTGGCATGTTTTGCCATCCATCATCCCACTTCAAATGCCTATCCTTTAAAAATAATTATGATTAAAACTTGTTTCTGATAATGAGAACGGTAATTCGATTTTAATATAGTTACAGTATTAAGGATTAGGTGGTTGCTATGTGCCGGGGATGAGATTTTAAACCTATAAGAGATCAAGGAGGGTCACAATGTGCCCCATGGGTACCGACTTTTCCGAGGGAACTATTTAATTTTTCCTCCAAACTTGGTGACTTTTCCTCTAGTTTATCATTTTCACGAACATTATCAGAGGCGGTGGATTGGGGGGCAGAGTGTCCCTCTTTTTTCATGGACCCTAAAAGTGCTCCTATCCTTTTAAATGACTAAAAGTGCCCTTTTTCCTAGCTAAAATAGAAAAAAAGGAGCTTTCAGACTTTCATAAGGTCACATGGATCAGATTTCTTTTAAAAAATATGGGGCACCTTAAGATAAAAGGGCTAAAAGGTGCTTTCTTTTTTCTTTCTTTTTTTTTGTTTTTTTTTTTTTTCGGCCTTCGGCCAATCAAAGGTTATAGATCACTGTAGGGGTAGGTATTATTGCCAATCGGCTCAATTTTTTTGTTTTGTTTTTTGTTTTAACATTTTGCTCGATTTGGCGGCCCCTAAGGTCGATTTGGGTGTTGAAATTTGTTTCGGTCTTCGGCCAACCAAAAGGTATAGATCTCAGCTGTAAGGGTAGGTATAAGTTGCGCAAATAGATATTGGCTCATATCTATGTATATTTTTCCGTTTTTTTTTTTTTTTTTTTTTTTTTTTTTTTTTTTTTACATTTTGCTCGATTTGGCGCCCCTTTGAGGTCATTTTGGCTCCTACCCGGGGCACCGTGGCCCGTAAAGCCCCCCCCCCCCTAGAATACGCGCATGATTTTGCCTGTTTAAGACCACAAATAAGTATCAAACAACAAGTTTTTAAAATGTTATACGCCTAGTTTGGCACCCTGCTGTATCACTCTCGCGAAAAGGATGTTGTGACAATCAGAAGGCATTGGTTGTGTGTTCCTGTGTGTTCGGAAGGTTGGGGATAGGGGTTGGGGCCTGCCAACAAATTTATACAGCAAACATTGATGATCTGTTTTCTTATCGCTATAATTATTTAATTAAAATAAAAACGTAAATACATCTTCTCAACATGGATACTAAACAGCAGAGGCGGCGGATTCCGCGGTCAAAGTGGTGCATGCTCACTTGTTTTCATGTACCTAAAGTGCCCCTTGCTTAGCTATGAGTAAGAAAGAGCCCTTTTTATAAACGAAAAAGAAAATTTTCTGTCTTTTTTTTTTAGACTTCTTTAAAAGTCACGTGACATTTCTTTTCAAGAGCACTCTTGATAACTAAGAAATTGCCCTTTTGTAATGTAATTTCTAATCCAAAATTTTCCGCTCGGTCGCCATGCGATTAGCATTAATGCCAAGCAAGAACCAATACACCCCCCCCCCCCCTGCTGCTTGAGGCAATGTTGTGAAAGAGTGTTGTCTGAAGCATTGGCCTATGTATGATGGAGGAGGCTACATCCTCTCTCACATAATTCCTGTTAATCCCTTTCTATTTTTTCTTTCTAGATTTATGTTTATGTTCAAAAATAAAAAAAAACTGACTAAAAACAAGTATACTAATTTACAATCGGTATTAAACAGGTTCGGTGTAATAATGGCGGAGGTGAAAATGGCAGAGGTAAAAAATGGCGAGGTTAAAAATGGCAGAGGTAAAAATGGCGGAGGTAAAAATGGCAGAGGGTAAAAATGGCAGAGTAAAAATGGCAGAGGTAAAAATGGCAGAGGTAAAAATGGCGGAGGTAAAATGGCAGAGGTAAAATGGCAGAGGTAAAATTGGCAGAGGTAAAATGGCAGATAGTAAAAATGGCAGAGGTTGCATTTGCGGTTTTTATGATCTGACAGGGGGCCGCGGCGTACAAAAACGTGAAAATTACACCTCATTAAATTGTGTGTTTTCATTGCATGTCGGCCCCGCCACTTTCAGAACAAGTTCCGGGATTGAAACGGAGTATAATCTTAAAATGAATTTAAACTTCGATTTAAATTTTAGAAGTCGATATTTATCTCACGAATAAAAATCCATTTCATGATACGACAAACGAAAAAGACTCGGCCTTTCTAGTCGATATCAGCATAAAAATAATATGACACTTGTCATATTGACCTTTTATATCTGTCAGGACTCTTGTTAGTAAACACTTTAAATGAGCTGATTATAGCCTATATAATTTGTATTATTTCATTTTTTATTACAGGCCTATATTGTATTAGTTGATTGGAGGTAATAATTTGTAAAAAAAAATACTACAATTGAAGGTTCATGAGTGATGAATGCATTTTTATCCAACAATTTTAAAAGTCTGGTAATTTCCTCGGAGTCCTTTAATATTTGGTCATCATATGCGTATTGTCATGATTGTGAAGGGCAGTGGCGCCCACCCGCCCCGCCCCCCCCCCAGTTACGTGCACAGGGGCGCCGAAAGAGGAGAACAAGGTAAAAAAAAAAGTATTTAAAAAAGGGTAGGGGCGCCAGTTGGACCTGAAACTAAGTGGTCGCTAAATGTCTTTCAATAATAGGGGCAAAATTGATCATAAACGTCTACGCCTTCTTGTCTTTTACTTCGAGTATAAATTTTCGCTCGCGCTTCGCGCTCGTCTATTTTTTCTTGTTACCATCACACTTTATTT
This sequence comes from Paracentrotus lividus, assembly GCA_940671915.1. Lineage (NCBI taxonomy): Eukaryota > Metazoa > Echinodermata > Echinoidea > Camarodonta > Echinidae > Paracentrotus > Paracentrotus lividus. Next base: position 342,984 of record CALNVZ010003435.1, on the reverse strand, counting down.
GGATTCTGACCTCCCAAAACATCATTTACATTGGTTTGATTTCACATTACTTGATGGACATGATTAGAAATGAGTTTATACGCATAAATTGAAATTGAAACCCCATATGTTAATATACGCCATTAATCACATCAACCCATCAATATTGACAACTTTGGGAACAATATATTTCCACTTGCACTAGTAGTCCTATACCATATTCAAATCAAGTACGTGTCAGTGTATGTTTGAAAACTCATTTCAACTTGTGTGCATGGTCATTGATAAGTGCAGATGAACAACAAAACATTTTTAAACGAAAGTAATTCTTCTTTACTTTTACCATCATAATTATTATAAAGGAAAAAATTACCCCCAGATATAATTTGTTATAACATGCAAAGTTAAAAGGCAATAATGTAAAATTAATATAACAATCGTTCACTTCGGTATTAACAACATCTCATAGCGGATAGTACAAATGGAATTCAGTCACTTTTAAGATAAAGGACCCTCCAGGCAGTCCAGCATTGATTTTTGAAAATCCCTTCTCATTAGTTTTCTTTTGTAATGTTTTATCCCTTTCCATAGGGAATTTGCCATAATTATAGGCATTTGCTTTGCTATGACAATTGGATAGCGTAAGACATTCCATTTACTTCTGTATTTTTACCGCCGCCATTTTTAGCTCTGCCATTATTTTTAGCTCTGCCATTATTTTTAGCTCTGCCATTTTTACCTCCGCCATTTTTCCTCTGCCATTTTTAACCTCCGCCATTTTACCTCCGCCATTTTTACTCGCCATTTTTACCTCTCGCCATTTTTGCCTCTGCCATTTTTACCTCTGCCATTTTTATACCTCTGCCATTTTTACCTCTGCCATTTTTACCTCTGCCATTTTTACCTGCATGCACCAATTAAACATTTATCATGTTAAAGTGTGAAATAAAAACTTACAATTTTGTTTAAACTACCCAATTTATACTTCCCTTTTAAAAGGGGCACTTTAATGTCTTAAAATCCAAACCTTTTCCTATAATAATATAGTTATTTATACAAGTGCGTCCCAAAAAGAACTATAACACCTTTTGACAAGGCTACCAAAATACAAATCATAATGATATCTTGGGGAGCAAAAGTTTGGATGTAGGACCATATTAAAGCTCATATCTCACTATCATTATGACACAGAAAGATTCCGGAAATAATTGCATTCTTCAGTGAACAATGCCTCACTTTTAAGTAAGACACAAAAATAGCCCTGGGAAGGAATTCGCTATTCATTTATCACTGGGTATGCGTGCCAAGAAGGTATTTAAAGAAATAATGGAATGAATTCAGCTAACAGAGTAAAAGATAATATATCAAAAGTCAGAAATGAACAAATCAATATTATGCAAATGTAGTTTTTTCACCGTTTTTGTTTTTTCATATATTGTTTTTTTTGCTCTGACTTCAGTTTATTTTGTCTTTTGTTAGCTGATTTATTCCATTATTACTTAAGTCCTCTTGACATGCCATACCGGTGATAATGAATAGCGAATTCCTCCGCAGGCTATTTTTTGTGTCCTTCATAAATTGGCATTGCTCTCCACTGAAAAATGCCTTATTTCTGAATTTTTTTGTGTCATAATATAGTTGAGGATTGAGCTTTTCTATACATCTAAACTTTCCCCCCTAAGAATCAATATATTTTAATTTGGTAGCCTTGGTCAAACTGTATAGTTCTTTTTTGGGACGCACGTATAGCGCTTAAGTTCCACATTGGTGCTTTCCTTGAGCGCTATAACAAGCAATAATGTGTACAATGTTGGAACCGATACCTCCTGCTAGAAAACAATATTGTGAGAGGGTGTTGTCGGCATCAGAAACCATTGTTTTGTAGTTTGCAGCACACAAAATTCCTAGTAACATGGATCCCTCTTTTATTTTTCTAGGCTCCTTACCAAATTATCTATCCATAACTTATTTCGATTAACTTTAGTAATCAATCACTACACTCGAATATACTTTTTTTCTTCATTACTAAAGGAACGTTTTAAAACAGAGACAGAAAAGTAACAGCATAAAATAATATAATTGAAATATAATAGAATAAAAATGATTTTTTAAAATAATAAAATTTCTTCCCAGTCCCTTCCGTATAAAGTAATTTTGGTCTTTATGCCACTGATTGAAAGTCCCTTTTCCACTATGACCCCTTTTCAAATCTGCTCCGCAGGGTTGGACATTTGATACATAAGTGTGGGCAATGGTGGGGGTATCATATGTACTGTTATATGCCCCACTTACTGGCAATCCCGATTCCTTAGCGATAACAATATAGAGGCTGAGGGTGTTATGCGGGTTTCTTCATTCAATCGAACTGAAATAACATTCAAACTTCTATAAACTTTTCTTCCTTGATATTGTCATTTCAGATGAAAAATGGGCGCAAACACTCGGATCATAAAAGAAAATATCGAACTTTCAGTTTTTTTTTTTCACATTCCTAATTTATAAAATGAGTTCACACACTTGAAATTCACCAGGAATATGATGACTGATTATCATCTATACTAAACAGTGAAAAATTGGTAACAAAAACAATTTAAAATTAATCATGTTTAGTTAATTACCCAAAGCACCCTTTGTGGTGAATGCATTTTCTATGAGTATGAAGCGCCCCGACTATGGAACACTAACATTTTGATTAGATAAATGAAAGAGTGAATGATTCATAAAAATCATATTTGAGCATTTCTAATATATTTCTCTATTATTAAACTGTAATATAGGCCCCCATAATGAATGACTTTTGAGACTTTTAGTTTGTAACCAAAGTTGTGCAAGAGCTGTGAGTTGCTCTATCATCATAGACAGATATGTAAAGGTGATGCGGTCAAATACATTTTTAAAAAAAATGATGGAAGGCACATGTGGCCCCCCGCCCTCAACAAACACAAAACGTTTTCAGAACGTTTTAAAAACGTTTTATTCAGGTCCCGTAGGTCCTCGTCTGAAATGAACGTTTAGAAAACGTTCATATAACGTCCAAGTTGGACTTTCAATTTGTGAAAAAATAATGGTTCCAAAAAGAACGTTTTTAAACGTTCTTTGGACGTTACAAAATGGAACGTTTTAATCAAAACGTTCACAAAACGTTTTATTTGGAACCTCATAACGAGACATATTTTATTGAACGTTTTCTGAACGTTTTTAAAACGTCCAAATAGGACTTTATGCAAATGAGTGGTAATTTGCATATAATACGTACATATGGAAATAAACGTTTTTAATGATTTTTTTTTCTATTTAGCAGTAATAAATTCATGTTTTCGCGTTTCGTTTTATTGTAATATTGTTCAGAAACACACATAAAGATTAAAAAACACTAATTCGGTATTGGAATGTACTAACATAACAAATAAAGTAATAACTAACCATTACAAACGATACTTTCAATAAAATATAAATTTACTGGAGCATTATTTAGTGTTAAATCAAAATAAATCCAACTCAAGTCTGCCCCTTAAGCATGATTTTGATTGGAGGAACTTCACTCCTAAGTGCCATTCCACAATTTGGCCAAGACCTTGAGGTGCAAATAATATATTTTTATCTATTACATTGTTTACATAAGTTTTTAATAGGTTCAACAAACGTTCCTATAGACATTCTTAAAACGTTTTCTGAACGTTCCAAAGGTTTTCTGGACGTCCGCAGAACGTCCATGGAACGTTCCAAAGGTTTTTTTAAAGGTTTTCCCGGACGTCCGTAGAACGTCCACAGAAGTTGTCAAAAGGTTTTTGGACTATTTTATAAGGTTCGCACAAGGTTTTTCTACAGTCCTTTATAAATTTTCGAAAGGTTCGTTTTTGGGTTTTTAAGTACGATAGTCTGTTATGAAAAGGTTTTCTAACGTCTCTTTGGAACGTTTTATTGAACGTGCCGAAAACCATTCCAGCGAAAGGAATCGTTGTATCATAACGTTTTGACAAAAGTCCATAGACGAACTTGGAACGTTCTTAAAACGTTCAGAGAACGTCCAATTGTTAGCTGGGCCCCCCCTCCCCCCCCCCTTAGAGGCCATGTGAACGATTAAAATACCCGGTCTTGATATTTCGAGCAGTGGTTTAGCATTGCCCAAGCTCATGGTATAATCAACAAAGCTTGACAAATAGCCATACATTTCATAAATTAGATTATAGTAGACAATTAAGTTAATAGGCCTATAAGAATATACATGTTTCTTAACTATAGGTAACATTTAGGCCATATTGAAGACTGCGTTTGTTATGCTGTCGCAAGTTCGACAAAGCTATTGTGCCTCGGTTGCGCGATCCTTTTGTCGTGAATGCGGATCGCACAATAGATTTCAGGCGGCGTATCCAGGGATTTCGCACGAGCCCGGGGGGACCGACGCTGATTTTGGGCCCCTGTGTACTTTTTAACATATGTGCGCCCTCCCCCCCCCCTCCCCGCCCCCCCGGTCCAGGCATAACATAGGCCTATCGGCTTAATGTATGTTGATAGGGTTTTTTGAATAATAATTATTTGGGTTTTTGTTTGTTTTTTTTTTTTAAATACTTGCCAATGGTGAATTTTATGGAGAACAGAATTTCTAGGTATATTGAGGTAGTTGACCGCTATAGATGAAATAGTCTCGATAATTCTTATACGAGCGCGAGCGCGATCAGATTTTTTTTTCCCCTCTACTTACACGATACAGAAAGCAAGAATTCTAAGCAATTAGGGGTATCAAATTTTGTTTGAGTCTCTTATCAGGATATCATTTGAATTGGGAGCTTGTAATTTGTCCATCAAAACGATTTGAAAGCAAGCCATATAAAATCATATGAAATTTGTCCATCAAGTAATGTGAAATTAAAAAAAAATGTATATTGATGTTTTGTTGTTCAGAATCCTCATAATCTGGTTACAAGAAAGAAAAAATAGGCGAGCGTGAATCGCAAGCAGAAATTTGATGTATCGGAATGATCTCTGAAAACGTGACATTTTATGCATTCCTCAGGAACACAATGTGATAACTCTTTAGAAAATGATGCGAGCGCGAAGCGCGAGCGAAAATTTTGTCTTGATGATTAGTATCCTATAATGTAAATTATGGTCAGAGGAAAAACACGGGTGAGAGCGGAATTTTGATGTCTTTGAATGATGAAAAAAACATGGCATTGCATGCGTTCCTCAGGAACACAATGTAATAACTCATTGGGGGAAAAAAAATATGCGAGCGCGTAGCGCGAGCCAAAATTTTGCTATGTATATACAGACCAGGAGGAATTAAAAAATTTAGAGACCATATTTCAAATACCAAGTCGTTGCCCTTTAGTTTCAGGTAAATTCGGTACCCCTCCCTAAGTTCAAAATAAAGTTGGAGCCCCTAAGTTTAAGATAAATTTGGCATCCCTAAGTCTCAGGTCAATTTGACGCCCCTGCGTTTAAGCTCAATTTGGCGCCCCCTAAGATTTAG
>CALNVZ010003435.1:261905-333531 GCA_940671915.1 Paracentrotus lividus | reverse complement strand
TCTGACCATTATCAAGAAAATTCTCCCCTTTCAATGGGAAAAGGTGGGAGTTGGGAGTAATAACACTGCTGTCTCTCTTTTTTGAGACGAGATGGGCATATGTGTTTTTAAAAGCATGCTATAAAAAAGTATAACCAAGTTAAAGGATATAGTCTAAAGATTATGTTTCCATCCAAAATGAGCGCAAATATCGTTTTGTTTTAAAGGCCCAATCATATTTGTTGCTTAGGACCTCAAACTGAGAGACGTTTTACCGTGATTAAGGGCGCGGTGCGAACTCCGCTGCGTATTTGGGTCATATTTGTTCATATGCCCTGATGTAAAATTTGATATTTCACAGAATGTGATGGTGAAAGAGAGTTTGAGGGGGTAACCTCAATCGTTTTGTATATTTAGGAAGCTTATAGTTTCATTTTGATCATACTAGCGTGTACAGGTCAATTTGTTTTAGTGAAGGGGTGCAATGTGGCATTGAATGCTTGCCTGACACAGCAACATTAGTTTTAACATTAGTGCAGGTATTATGGGACATCCAAAATGGCAGAAATTATTCTGGTACTTAGTACTGGGATGAGGCATCAATCTCTTTGCTACGATTTTTTTGGGTATAGTATATAATTAATATAAATAACTTATTGTAGGCCTATATTGACTTGTATAATGAAAATAGTATTTGAATAATTTTTTTTTTTAAATAATATACAGAATACATAAAAATGAAATATATAGTCAAATGATTCACTGAAGGGTCTTATAATTTCAAACTATATCTCAAAGTTAATGATTTTCAACATTCTAAGCAAATTCCAGACATGCATGGTATAGAGTCATTGTAGTTTTTAAAACATACATTAAATACATGTGCCCATATTACCTGCACATGCAGGTAATATGGGCACTTTGCTAATGACGTCAACATTTGAATATTGCAGACAGGGGGGTTGGTGATAATTGTTTTTCTTCACAATAAAAGTTAGAGCAGTAGTTATTGATTCATATAAACAAAGATTAGACTGTGTGTCATTTGCATTTCGTAATTTTATGCAAATTGGGCAAATAAGCTTAGGGGCCCATATTACCTGCATGTACCCTATGAATCCAGTTTAAAATTTATGGGAATGCTTTGACAGTATTCTGTTCTTTTGACAAGCGGCAGAATGTCAAGAACAATCTTTGAGGGGAAAGTACTATATTTTCAATAGACGCGTGTACAAAATCTGGTAAACAAATGCCATTTCCACTGAAGTTATACAAGTGGATCATTTTAGTCCCTTTTGCATGTAAGCTCTTAGGCCTATATACGCGCTTGCACTTTAAATGAGGTGATCATTGTACATGTTGTAAACAAAAACTAAAACAAAGAAAAATATAGAGAAAGGTGCCTGTGAAAAAATCCCCACTATATTACTTGCATGTCGATCATATTCCGGTTTGCGCTTCGCGCTCGCAAGGTTCATCCCAAAGTGGCCCTAATGATTCTTGAGCCGAGGTAGAGTGATTACTTTAAGTATGTATAGGTTTTTTTTTTTTTTTTTTTTTTTTCGTGGCACATTTGCTCTCGCATTTTTTAATGGGAGGTGTATCAGCTTGTAACAAAATGATATGAATACAGCCGAATATTAGGTGGTCTATTATGTAGTCAAAATTTCTCGCGCTTCGCGCTAGCGCTCAGAAAATTTCTTTAGAAATCCTATTCTAACGACCCAAAAATGAAGCAATGTGAACATTTCCGCTCGCGCTTCCCGTCGAACATATTACCTTCTAAAATTAAATGGAGGTGCATGATCATCACTCTTTTGTGGGGAAGAAAAAAAACACTAACAACAACAACAAATAAGAGTGAAAATGGGGGTAAAATATATCGCATTGGGTCATAATTAGCCCAAAAAATTCGGTCGAGCTTTGCGTCCGCAAAGTTTTTTACGAAAGTCTGACTGATTGGTGTTGTATAATACACCAATATTAAAATTATGTGATATAAATTTTGTGACCCGCGCTTCGCGCTCGCAATCAACTTTTGATAAAAGGAATTAATAAAAAAAAAATAATAATAAATGTAACAAAAAACTATATAGGCCTACTGTTTGGGTCGATATAAGGCAAAATTACAGGCTCGCGCTAAACGCTTCGAGCTAAAAATTTAAATAAATAATAAAATAAAAAAATAAAAAAATATAATATAATAATATCAATAAAGTCTTACAACAGGCGCCCGTTTCCGGATTTGGAACCGGGGGCGAGTGATAATGGTTTTAGAGCCCCAAGTTTTTTCTGTTAATGTTAGCGGGGCGAGCCAAAAGGTTTCATTCCATTTTTTTTTCACATTACGCTGCACAGCCAGGGGGGGGGGAATAGGGAGTATGTATTAAAAAATTTTCCGGCCTTTGGCGTACGTAATATCAGTCGCAGGGGTTGGTTTAAGGGGGGGGGGTCAATTGCCAATAAACATGTCTTTATTTTTCTCTCTCTCCTTCTCTCTCAGTCTCTCTCTCTCTCTTTTTTTTTTTTTTTTTCTTTTTTTCTTTTTACTTTATTGCTCATTTGGGCCTATCGGGGGGGGGGGAGGGAAGGGAGCAAAATCGTGCATGAAAAAGGTACATGGAGGGAGAGAAAAAAAAAAAAAATTCCGAGTAACGGGCCTGTTCCTTTGTGGTTAAAGACCGTGAACGGAGCAAATACATATCGATTGAAGACTAGTAGGCGTAATAATAAATACCCCCAAAATAAATTCAATTTATAAAGTTATTCATAAAAGGTGATCGAACCTCAAAGGCCATACATCCAAATACTCAAAAGTATCCCTATTTAATGGTGCGGTTGATGAGATAAAGAATGTTAAGGGAATGCTAGCGGCCAGTCATGATTGGTTTTCGCCTTTAAAAAAAACACGTTAATGTATGCGTATATGTCGACACAAAGAACCCATGTGCGCTAGAATTCTATTGTTATGAAATGAAGCAAATTCATAGCAATTTAGCATGTAGCCCATTGTAGCATTCCGTTACATCTTTTTTACATCATAACCGCGCCATTGAAATAGGAGTTTTTTCGAGTTATTTGGGAGGGATGGCTGTTGAGGTTTCGAATCATCTTTAATGAATACTTTCTAGATGGAGAATAAAAATGTCTTAATTGGAATTGTTGTGTTGTGAAAAATTATAGTTTACCATTTATATGTAATTTGGGTTTTCATTTCTGGTCCGTCGGGGAACTTTAAGGTAAATTGGGGCCCTTAGTTTCAGTAAAAATCAAATTTCGCTCTCATATGTTTTATAAAATGAATTTGGGTGCCCCTTAGTTTGGATAATTTTTACGCACACTTCAATATGAAAACGTCTGAACAATCAAAAAGGACAGTGTATTTTTAACGAACAGACACAGTATCCAACTACAGTGCATATCGACCAGATAGAATCTTAAACGGGAAATGTGTGTACTGGTGTCAAAAGAACTCTACTATCACGCCTTGACCGTCGAATTCGCCGTAACAATGCACTGAATAAAAGACCGTGTTAAAAGGAGAGTGCAACGCTGTGCAGTCAGGTAATTCAGATTTATTGAAGATTTATAAAACAGATATTTGTAATGATAAAGAAAAGCGGGAGAGGATGAATAGTGACATGCAACATCAGAAGTATAATACATTGGAAGAGAAATTAATATTTTACTTACATCAGCGTAACTAGGAAGATCAGATGCGACTGCGAATCATTTACGAAAGCTTTTAGTGACAGCTGTTTGACCAACTATAATACATATTTCAACAGAAAAACGACCAAAAAGACTAAAATGCGGAGATTTTAAGCATCAAACGCGAGGGTTAGGGTTAAAAAATATTGCTTTCCAAGTTTATATCATTAGTTTATATATACATTAACACATTATAAACCTGAGTTAACTATAGATAATGATCTTTCTCGATTTTTTTTTATTCCAGTAGATGATTCCAGGACACAAAAGTCACCCAGTGTTTATCGGCATTCCTTCCATTGACAATCGGTGCGTGAAAAAAATGGTTTTCTAGAAAGAAGCCTCAACGGTTTTTTCATATGTGATTAATTAAGGTGATTTGCACCTTATTATTCAAGCAGAATTAATTGGGTGCCACAATTTTCGGCTACATTGGCGCCCTAATGTATAAAGATCAAATATGGCAGCCCTCGAATTTAAGTACTTCTATATTAAGTCTTAAAAAATAAGAAATAAACAATTCTAGACTACTTAATTTGAAGCAATAAATTTTAGTGGTATTAAAAAGAATTCTGTTAATTTTTATTTTAAAAGAAAGTTTTGTTTTAAAAAAGGGGGGACTCTTTGGGCGCGCCGCCGCCACCAGGCCGCCCGCTTTGTAGGGAACAATGAAGTACAATGCAGGATTGCAGACGTGTTGGGTTCTTCCACATGCGTAAGGCCTACTGGATAGCACTATATCGTGACTGGTGATTACTGGCTGTTCCCGGGGGGGGAGGTGTATCTCAAAAAAAGAAACAGTAGCTAATCGTTTTCCCCGACCCGAAAATGACCACTAAACGTACTATGAAGTTGGGAGTCAAATTTGCATCTCTTTTTCGACGTTCAACGAAAATGGACCCTACACGATCTCATTGTAAAGTCAAATATGCACCCATTTCGTACAGATCACTGGAAAAAGATGGCGTAAACACCGTGAAATTATTGACGCCAAAGCAACGATTTCTGCTGATTAACACACCTATTTTATTTTATGGAAAACGGTGAATTGAATTATAAAACACACCTTGTTTAAGGAAAGCGTCGACGCGTCGTATAAAAGACCTTATTCTACAGGTTAATTTTTTGAGAGGAAAGCATGCGTAGCACAATAGGTGGTAATGACCACCCAACCCGGCGAGAGCCAGGGGGGGGGGGGGGGTGTTTCGTATATGATAAGCTTCGCAGCTGCCTGAGCTAAATTCGCTTGCAGATCGATCGGGCGAGCTAGCGATAGCTAGTTAGCTAGCTACGAACTAAGGACCCTGACATACGAAATATACGATAATATACTTTTGTATGAAATATCAATTTAATTGTAGTTTTTAAAAACAATTTACGAAAATATATTTCATCTTAACTTTATTTATTTAAATCATATATATAATTTTTATATAATGTCAATTTATTAGATTTTTAAATCATACTGTATTTACTTTGTAATGCTCAATTGGCAACGTTTTTTTACTCTGAATTGCATATGGCACCGAAAAAGCTGTCTAGATGTCGGAACAAAATCTGCAAATTTTTGCAGATAATTGTTTTTCCCAGCTTTTCGAGCTTATTTTTTCTTGAATATTAAGGGATCAGGGGAGGACATTTCAGCCCATTGAATGATCTACAACTTGAAAGAATGAAATATGAATCTGGATTCCTGAAGCTGGGCCTTTTCTCAGATTACCAATCTTGTGGCCAATTCAACAAAAAAGTACAAGCAAAGTGTCTGTGAAATCTCTCGCGTAAGCAAATTCTTTTTTTTATCTGATTTATTATTAAAGAATTTCGGTGTCTAGACGTAGGCACTATGTGGTTTAGATCGTGGTTAGATTGGATTCTGCCTGAAGAGACTCTGATCAAGTTTTAGTATTATTCTGAATGAAAAATGATTGATGATCGCACGGAGAAATGTTACTAATACCAATAAGTTGTATAATTTTAATGCATGACGCTCGAATGATAGAAGAATTAGCATATAAATCTCACATTGACATTGTGCCTTTTCATAATAAGTCCGATAAAATTTAGATTCGTCATTTATTTTTTCTAGGTAAGTCCTCATTTTATACTACGTTTTGAAATGGTGGGACTGTCGACATGGATTCGTTGAAGTTCTTTTATATTCTCTTCTTTATTCTAAAATATTAAAGAGTGGATTAACGCTTAACGTTTTGAAGTCGAGTCTTGCAGTTTTTCTTGCGAATGCGTCCATTGGTTTTCCCAAATATTGGGACATAGTCGACGTGGATTACGGTTGAATTGTTCCTTTAAATTATCTCTTTTTATTCTAAAAAATATTGAAAGAGTGGGGTCCTATCGCTTAAATTTGAGAAGTCGAGTCTCATATGCAGTTTTTACTTGTCGAAATGGGTCACTTGGTATAATTGATTGACAGCGCGCAAACAAGCGGAATATCATTATGGGAACAGCTGAATCGAGATATGTTCAGAAATAAATTCGGTCAACGCCATTACGTACATCGCAACCAGGAGGCGGAGACTCGCGGATAGCTTAATCAGATCCGCCACAAATCAAAATGCAATTGTTCATCTAGCTCTGGCAAAAACGAACTTGAAAGACTTTTCTTACTGCGTCGCTATACTGTAACATATTACTTTTTTATGGTATACCCGGTTGTTGTATGTCCGAGAACGGGTTATTTGTCCGACAACGGCAATATTCTTTATGGACTTTGTGAATACAAGATGTTTCATCATTGTTGAAGTATAACAAAGCACAAATATTCACAAATATATTTTGCGTCATTAATAACTAGCACAAAAAAATTTAATGAATATGCCAAGAGCATAGAATGAATGTTTTTGTCTGCTTAAGTTGTCATAGGATATACGGAACCCCCAGTCTAACAATGTAAAATCTTGCCCTTTTAACTCTTTTCTACAGCTCGTATTTTCTCAAGGGCAAGAGGCAGACGGCACTTGTGACGCTGCCTCTCTCATACTTGACTTTGGTGATGGATAAGAGCACGGAAAAAAGACTTTTATGAGATAAGTAAAATACAAATAGAACAATGTTATAAAAAAGAGACGTATTATATGACAACATTTGAACAACATGTCTGATTATTTTGGCGTGAGAGATCTTTTCATGTAAGAAGATCCGATGCAAACAAGGTACACTCTTGGTTACAAATCGATTTGCAGTTAGATCGTTAAACACTATATGAACTAGTTTTTGGCTTTGGCAGTTAATGGTATTGTAAAGTATTAATTAACTTATACAGTTGGGGCCAGAAGTTAACACCTTACTCAATTTCACCAACTCGTCACTAGAATGTCAATAAATCTAATTAAATCTTCAAAAATATTTGGGCTACAGGATATGTTGATGATAAGTTTGGGTATAAAAAAATCAGATTTAACATACTTTTTCATAAAATTGGCATGTTAATAAGAGCTGAAGAAATACCTGTTGTGTACAGGTCTTGCCCAAAGCAATTATACAAATGATTATTTTCGATTATTACTTACCACAAAATGGCAGATGAAATTTTTTGTTTGGTGTGAGATAGTAATTGATCATAAATAGAATTATTTAAAATCAACACAAATTTGATCGATTTAATAATTTGGGCAATTATCAAACAGAAATCCAGGACAATGACATCCACATAAAAAAAGTGTTTTGTCCTAAGTTATTTAAAAATTATTTCTCAATAACTACGTCACGGTTGTTTTAAGATATAATAAACATCTTTTTCAAATTCATTAAAAAATATATAATATTATTCATTGATTAATGAATTAGTGACCTCATTAAAAATAATATGTGGGAAGTATAAAGAAAATTCACACTTTTGACAAAGGATTTTTGATGAGTGTTTTTGTTTAGTTTTTCCAAAGATGTAAAGGGTGAATTCGTATGGTCTATTCAGTCTATGAGGATAATAGTGGTAAATTGCAGAGGGACGAATAAGACAGAGGCAGATGAAAAGGGTAATGTCAGTCTACGTAAGTCAGTTAACCAGAATCACTTAGTAAATTTGCTATAAGCGTAAAAATAATATAAAATTATATTTCACTTTATGTTTGCATATAGTTACTGAAGAGTTAGTATGAATCATACAAGGTTCACTCTAGCAGTGTCCGGTACAATTAGTATGATTGATTGGAATCCATCATCAAAAATCCAATGATCCGATTTATACTGTAAACATCAAGTTACCCCACAGGACTCATATATTGTTCGACAGTTTCATATAAGAAAAAAAAAATATTCGATCAAATTTTTTTCGGCGGACCAATCTTCTTCGTATCATGAGATTTATATGAGACTGTTTGAATAGAAGAGCCAATGTAATCTAATATATCTACTGAGTTTACAATCAAAACAATAGAAAATTCATGTTGTGATAAACGTACAAGTTACCGTGGAATTGCCAATTGTAATCTGTTATGAATGATGTTTGGAAATACTTTGATATATTTGCTACAAAAAATGTATTCACTGTTTTTTACAAATGAAAATAAACCACCTAAAACTATTATACAAAATACCATCAGAAACATACACAAAATAGGATAAAGAATTATCTTGGTAGTACTGATGTTTTCGTGAACGATAAAAGAGTAATATTATTTTCTTATGTTATGGCAAAATGAGAACAGTACTCTTATCATTGAAATATTCCGATGAAGGGGAGGGGGGATAGTATGGATATGTAGAGTTGTGATCGCGCCAGACCACATGACATCAAGTAGCTATCATGTAGATTTAGGTAGGTAGGTTTAACTTGAGAACTACATGTAGTTTATGGCTAGTGGTTTACTCTTGAAAATAAATAAATTCTGTAAACTAACTGCTGCAGTGCCAGCATGAAAGTGTAATTATGAAACAACATACAGTATATCATTTTCTATTCTTTAAGTGATGAAAATCAAAACATGCACAATCTTACTAACTTACAAGTAATAAACTAGTGCATGGTGTAGTCTAAAAGGTTTGATTTTAAAATCCTTTGCTTATTTATGAATTATTTTTTTTTACCCTTTAGACTCAGCTCTTGATACAGGAGTGCTCCTTACTCATCACCAAACCAAATTTCGTCTCAACGTTGTGCTTCGCTATTGACAACCCTCTGCATCAGCAGAAGGTGAGAAAGACATTATAAAATCAGATGTAGCACCCTCTATTGGCAGTGATATTATTTTTTCTGAGTGTACACTGTTTGAAAATGACATCAAAGATTTAGCTAAGGTATAATGTGTCTGTCAGAAGTCTTCCAGAAATTTACATGTGTTATCATATTCTTAGATCATTTTCGAAAGCAAAAATTGTAACATAAATTTACTATTATTATATAAAAAGCTTTAAGTGAGATATATTATGGTATCGACTTCACTAAAATTTGCATTGAAACTCACCTTGGAATTGTCTGAATTTCTAAATATTTTCCCAAAAGGTCACATGATTGCTAAGTTCAAAGCCTCCTTGGCAGAAAATGCGCAGCTAGAAAATGTATATTGTAGTTCCGCTTTATGCTCCACTTTTTTACCTTTTGTTTATTCAATTTACCAGATTAGGTGCTTTTTGTATACAAAAATGAAAGAAGTCTATAGGCCTACATGTATGCTCCATAATATAATAAATGCAAAATCTGGTGCAAATTAATCTTGCCATGTAGTGCACAAGATCACCAAGAATTGCTTTAGTTGAAAAATGCACATTTTTAAATGATTGTTTAACCCTAATTAGACTGGGGTATTTTGGAGGCTGGACAGACTGGGGGGGGGGGGCCCTTTCGATCTCGGCCGTTGATCGCGCAATCGCGATGAAAATCGACACACACGTCACCCATGACGTAATCTACAGAATTATATATTTGATAAAAAAACTTATGCGTAAAAAAAATTATGCGTATCTCTCGAACCGGGTAGCCAGGCGTCGCAAATTTGGGCTTAAAAGATGCGCAAGACTTCAAAGAAAAAAGTCATGAAGTATCGCGGCCATAGCTTTTCGCATTAAATTTGTCCCCAGAAACAGCAGGAGGCAGAGCTTATTCTATGTAACATACTGTACATGTACGTATAACTAATTATTGTGAGCGTATACAAACAATAATAATTCCATTCCCTTAATATTTTGATTTATTTTTACAGAGTCTAAAGCCAAGCCCACACCTCTTCACCCAATTGAGCAAAATCTTGAAGCTGACTTCAGTTCAAGAAGTTGTTTTTGGACTTGCTCTTACACATTCAGTCAAAGTCGAGATAAGATCTTTAGGTAAGTATTGTTAACCCTGTAACACCTAAACCACTCTGAGACTGCTCGTCAGCTTACTCACTCACCCGCTCCAAACCACCCTGTTTTTTGCACTTTAGGCCTGTGGTCATCAGGCATGATTTTTTTCCGCGGATCCGCGGATTTCCGCGGATTTTGAAATAAAAAAAAAAAATAAATAAAAAAATAATTATTGTTATTATTTTTTATTTTTTTTGTTTTGTTGCATGTACATCAGGGCTGTGAAATCTCCGATTTTACGCGGAATTCCGATTTTTTTCCCTCAAAAACCAATCTACATTTTCCGCGTTTTTTTTTTCCTTCCCGGATCGAGATCCAAAAGTCGGAAACGCGCGCTTCAGAAAAGCGGAAACTTCAGTTCTCAGCTCAGGCATAATTGTCCATAGAAAAGCATATAAACTTCGCACTGAAGTTAGCTAGTATTCTTGCGACGGAAAAAACCACCAAAATTTACCCTTTTTTCAGTAGCTTAATCATTCTCACATGCGCACATGCCGACAAACCACCGCTCATAACGTATCCACGCAAGTAGTACCGCGTAACTGACTGCGAAAACAATTCATTGCAGTGCATAGAATATGTGCACGCTCACCGAGACTTCTTGGAAACACAAGTGGAGCTCATCCAAACGCCGAAAACGTGAGTAATTTTATCGTAAATCGCACGTGCATTTTAGCCATTCACATACGGTGAGCGAGCTATACTACCGCCGATCTCAACCCGGAAGCGACATTGACCGCCGATCGCGGTGGTGGAGTGAATTTTGAGCCCCACTCAGTCGCGTACGGCAAACCGGGATTGAGATCGCCGAAACCACCGGCGGTCAAAATCTTGATATTCGGACCGGCGTCCGGAATCAGCCGCGCATTTGCAAATTTGAATTCACAAACACTTTTTGAACTCTTATACATGACTGTATAGAATTGGATTTCACTGCAAAGTTGAGAGTTGCCTGCTGTTTTTTTTTCAACTTGTTACCAGCAAATGCCAGGTGCCAGGCAGCAGATTATTTAGAAGTACAGTGTTTGTCCCAGATGCAAATTTTCAAGCCTCAAATACCAAGGTATGGAAAAAATTAAGTGTTTTTTTCTCAAAAACAGCAATTGAAATTGATAGAAATAGTTTCCAAAATTAGCCTAAGTTGCACCAGAGAGCATCTAATACCCCAGAGCTTCCAGGGCCCTAGGCGGGCCCTGGACCCCGGCCTTAAGGGACTTCGTGCTTCGCGCTCGTGATGTGCGCTTTGCGCACATTTTTCACTTCAGATTTTTTTCAGACTTTTTTTTTAACCAGCTCTCACACCCCTGGTACATAGCAGAGGTGTTGTGGGCGGTGTTTTCATTGTGCATTCTGGAAATATTTTCCGCTCTCACTGTGTGTAGAATTGGAACACAAGATTGATTTGACGAAATTGCAGTCAAAGAAATCATGAATTTTCTATCTAAAATTGCAAAATTTTCCGAACCCACCCCCAGGAAGTTCGGTCGCTCCGCTCCCTCACTGGTAGCAATTTTCCTCTTTTTTTTGAAATTTCTCTGTCTCATGCCTGGGTCATGCAGTATCCAGAACACATGCTCAAAAATGCCCATACTTGTTGTGTGGTTACCTGTGCAGTATTTGCTGTTAGATTCTGCACAAAAAAAGCAGAGAAATACAAGGATTCCCCGTTTAAACACACTGATACATACAGCTGAACACTTTCCATTAGGGAATAATCTGACTCTAACAGTAATTACCATTGTAGTCATGAGATTGAATTTTGAGAGAAATTCTCAATGTGATTTGAAAAAGTTGATATCAAGCCACCAGAGAATAGTGTGCAGTGAGGTTTTAGAATAACCAAGATAAAAAAATGAACTAGATACTACTGAGAGTCACATGCGCTCACATAGAAATGCATGTATGGGACTGCAAAAATTGTTTGGCTGGAACATTCCACATATTTTGTGTCATTATGTCTATAAGGGTATTAGAAGAGCAATCCTTGCCAGTGGACCATGCAACTATATACTGCCTAAAACAAAAACTTAATAATTTAAAAGCTCTGTTTTGTTCATCTTTCCCATTACAGTAGATTTTGAACGATATTGGCAGTTTGTTTTGTGTTATATACTTGTATCATTACAAGTTTTGTTTCATTTTAAAACTCATTACATCATTACATTACTATGATAATAAGGTAAATCGTCAGCTATTGGTCTTTTTAGAAACCAACATTGACTGTGCCAGTTTTGTCGCATTCCACATGGTCGAATTCCATTTTTGTCTACAACCATTTCATATAATTACCTGTTGATCTAATTTCCAATTTGCCTACTCATTATTTTGTCTTATTCCCATTTTGTATTATGTCCATCAATGTCCACTTGGGCTAATGCCACTTCTAAAGTCAATTCCTGCAACAAGTTACTAATAGACAAAATGTTAATTTGGGAATTAAACATAATTGCGATTCTTGCA
Source organism: Paracentrotus lividus (assembly GCA_940671915.1). Taxonomy (NCBI): domain Eukaryota; kingdom Metazoa; phylum Echinodermata; class Echinoidea; order Camarodonta; family Echinidae; genus Paracentrotus; species Paracentrotus lividus. The sequence goes on along the minus strand of CALNVZ010003435.1, from coordinate 321,084 downwards.
TTATTCCTGAGAGTTTGGTCGAAAACAGTGTACTCAAAGCTATGCATATTTCTCTCTTTTTTCCCCCTTTGTCAATAGCTCTTCAGTTTGTAAAACAGAAGTTGCCTGATCTTGTCCGTGCGTATATAGATGCTGGTGAGTGTATATCTTTCATCATTCATTCATAGTATTTATGTCCTGTCTATTGTGAGTGTGCACGTCTAAATCAGTGTAACTCGATGTCATACCAAAACAATATTTTTGAAAAACTCCTCAATTCTCTGAAATAACAGAAACTGGGAAGGCTGTTTCTGTATAGTTGGGTGATATTGAAATATTGTGCTAATTATTCCAATTTTAAAAGCTCTTGTCCATACAATGGCGTTTAGATCTATAAATTTTAGGAATAATAAAGCAACATACCTTGGTCTAAATAAGTTTGTTAAACTTAACCTGTTTTTGTTTAGGATTTCACATGTTTTGTTACTTATATTTTGACATGAAAAAGCACATTTTTTTCTGAATAAATAAATAAATATCAACTGTCTGACATTTATTATGGTGCTATTACCCGTGCTTCACACCTGGGTGATTCCTACATGTAATTGGCGCTAAAATCATTAGACGCCAAATAGTTGCTGTTTGAGAAAGATGACAGCCTCTTCTCGAAATTCAACTGGTAATATTTGGATATCATAAGTTACAACTGTTATGTGTATCAAAGTTTATCTACTCTGTATGCTGTCACAGTAGACACTGCAATTTTTTAACTAAACAGACCGTATGCTGCAAATAGCATACTGTCTTCCGAGACAGATTATGTTGATGGATATAACTATGCCTAAAAGTTGTTACGAGTTTCCTGAATGGGGTATCATTTTGCTGTTAATGTGCCCCTATTTGACTACTGAAATTCTCTGTATTGCTGTACCTACAGACATCCGTAACCAGCAGGAGAGTGGTTTAGCAGATTTTTCTGTGGAGATCTTACAACTGCTATTGACACATCTTCTCTACCTTACACCTGATCAACTTGGTCTTGGAAGTGTGCAGCAGGAAGCCTTCCTCAAGACACTCAAGAAAGGTCAGTTTAATTTCATCGAGATAATGAAAATGGTGGTGATGATGATGATGATGATAATGACGGAGATGATAATGATGGTGATGATGATGGTGGTGATGATGAAGACAATATTGATTTTGATAATGATAATAGTTTTGATGATGAGATGGTGGTGATGGTGGTGGTGGTGGTAATGATGATCATGGTGATGATGATGATGTCATTGTAATGATGGTTAGATTGTGGCTATGAAGACGACGATTAGGGTGATGATGATGATGATGATGATGATGATGATGATAATGATGATGATGAACATGATGATGATGATGATGATAATGAAATGATGTGATGAATGATGAGAACATTATGGTGGTGGTTGTGATGGTGAGGATGGTCATCTGATCAACTTGGCCTAGGGAGTGTGCAGCAGCAGGCCTTTTCAAGATACTCTAGAACTGTCAGTTACGTGTTTGTTTCAATCTATTGAGAATGCTGGTGATAGTGATGGTGATGATGAGGATGATGAATAGAATATAATACTACACAAAGGCCAGAGACAATGACGGAGATGATAATGATGGTGATGATGATGGTGGTGATGAATGAAGACAATATTGATTTTGATAATGATAATAGTTTGATGATGAAGATGGTGGTGGTGGTGGTAATGATGATCATGGTGATGATGATGATGTCATGTAATGATGGTTGGATTGTGGCTATGAAGACGACGATTAGGGTGAATGTGATGATGATGATGATGATGAATGATAATATGATGATGAACATGATGATGATGATGATGAAAATTATGGTGGTGGTTGTGATGGTGAGGATGGTAATCTGATAACTTGGCCTAGGGAGTGTGCAGCAGCAAGGCTTTTCAAGATACTAGAACTGTCAGTTACGTGTTTGTTATCAATGTATTGAGAATGCTGGTGATAGTGATGGTGATGATGAGGATGATGATCAGAAATATAATACTCCAAAGGCCAGAGACAATGACGGAGATGATAATGATGGTGATGATGATGGTGGTGATGATGAAGACAATATTGATTTTGATAATGATAATAGTTTTTTGATGATGAGATGGTGGTGTGGTGGTAATGATGATCATGGTGATGATGATGATGTCATTGTAATGATGGTTGGATTGTGGCTATGAAGACGACGATTAGGGTGATGATGATGATGATGATGATGATGATGGTAATGATGATGATGAACATGATGATGATGATGATGATAATGAAATGATGATGATGATGATGAAACATTATGGTGGTGGTTGTGATGGTGAGGATGGTCATCTGATCAACTTGGCCTAGGGAGTGTGCAGCAGCAGGCCTTTTCAAGATACTCTAGAACTGTCAGTTACGTGTTTGTTTATCAATGTATTGAGAATGCTGGTGATAGTGATGGTGATGATGAGGATGATGATCAGAATATAATACTACAAAGGCCGAGACACGTTCTCTCTTCCCCCCCCCCCCCCCCCACCTCACTTTTAATGTGATGGCCCACAAATTAAAAAAAAAAAAAAACAGTGATGCAATATGATAATGATAATAATAATGACACTGTTGCACTGTTAGAAACAGGCCAACTTTGCTTTACTAACACACATTTCTTTTAAATATCTCAGGTTGAAAAATACTTGGGGCTAGTCTTCAACAGGCTGTTATAATGGTGTTGATATTGCAATCGATGTAGTTATGACGATAATCATTCACAATTTTGGTGATTTTTATATTTTTTATTTATTTATTTAATTTTATTTTATTATTATTATTATTTTTTTTAATATTTTTATTTTTATTTATTTTATTTTTTATTTATTTATTTATTTATTTATTTTATTTATTATTATTTTTTTTTTTTTTTTTTTTTTTTTTTTTTGGGGGGGGGGGGGGCTGATTTCCTTATAGCTAAAGGATAGCTTTAGGATCAATACATATACATGTATTTATAAAATATTGGACAATCTAGAATAACAATACTAGATTATATGTACGACACATACTAAATTATCATGAGTGCATGTTTCGCCAAGTCTTCGCGCCGAAGTGAATGGACTTGCCACGAGTGATTATTTAGTATTGGGAGTTCATATAGTCACGTGATATTGTATGATATGGAGCGTTCACTGTAGTAGATAGACTAATCTGGCCTTATCTTTGCCAAAATGTTGGTGCTCATGTCTCAAAGCTATTATGACGTAAATGTGCTCTCCGTGTATCCATTGTTATAAGCTGTTGTGCGCAGCATTTTACTGTTTTATACACGCTAGCGCAATAGCCAAACAATAAAATTGATAATCTTCCCATTCATTTACACGGGCTTTCCCTCACAAAAATCGATAGTTATATTGTACATATGTACATATAACAAATTGAATGTAGGTCACATGATACTGATCTAGCCAATCACAACTCTCATTTTTCTACCACTATGTACTATTTAATCATATACTCAAATTGGACTTCAGCCTATTAGCACTTTCATGAACCATGAGTTGGGATCGAGTTAAATCTTAATCCAATGGGATTTTTGAGCTACATGTACATGTATGCTATACTTGGGGGGGGGGCTGATCTCCACCCCGTACCCCATCTGAGATCTCGGCTGTCGACAGGTGGATCGCGCCAAAAATTTGGCCCGGACCTCACAGCGTAGCGTCATCTTCTAATTTTTTTGTAATAACTGTAATTATGCTAACTTATGCGTTATAAATCAGAATTTTTGCTCAAAATCACTAAATAAAGCTCTAGAATGCTAATTTTTTTAGGCATTTGAAGCATTTGAAACAAATATATTGAAAAGATTTCGACATGTATTTCCTTGTTTTTCTTCTTCTTTTTTTTTTTTTTTTCAAATTTATTGAAAAACTTTTTCAAAGCATAATAATGCTGAAATAAATTAATTTCGTGCAATGAATTGAAAATATATTTATGGAAAAGATGAAAAAATTGCAATTGCATTGATATTATACACAAAAGTATGTTTTTGAGCTGTTTTGGGTTTGTGAAAATTGTGCTCACCATTCTAAGGGTATGCCCGATTCTTCTGAAAATGGTTTTAAAAGATGAGGTCAAAACTAAGAATATATATTGAACTTTATGTTAACAGATATACAAAATCAATCAAATAGTTTTGTTGTACAGAACGCGTACATGTACATTGTACAAAGACTAAACAAAAACCCTTAGGCCCGAATTCACAAACGTGGTTTAGTTAGTCCATGGTCTAAATCAGGGGTTTAAACCACGGATTTAGACCATGGTCTATTTTGTCGTTAATTTGCGTCTAAATCAGGGGTTTTAAATTTTGGTATCACCAAAATTTAGACCATGGTCTAAATCCGTGGTTTAAACCCCTGATTTAGACCATGGACTAACTAAACCAATTTGTGAATTCGGGCCAAAAAGTCTAATTTCTATGGGTTTTTTTTTCAATTGGAAATTAATACAGTAGCGTGGCATTTTCCATAACATAACCTTAAAATTTCATCTTAGACTTTTCTCAGATTTTCAATCATAAGTTTTCATTTTTTTTTTTTTTTTTTTTCACTCAAAAATCTTGTTTTTAAGGGGATCTTAAATTAGTGCTATAGAGGACATGGAGGAATGCTAGTTATGTCATTTAGGATTGAACTGTGTGCATTGTAAATGACTTGTTTATGAATGTCTGGCACCATCTTTGGGGAAGGGTATTCACAGCTGTGCGCATATATTGTTTGTTGCTCATTATCATAATTTGTCAACATGAATGGTGCAGGAATCAATGCTTGGTCTCGGTAAGGAAATATGCCTGCCCTTTGGACTGTGACAAAGTATGTGTTTTGAAAGTACACAGCTGAAATTGTAATTGCCCATAGATTTCACAGGATACTCTGCCTTTTACACATAAACAGCTTTGTCATCCAGCAATAAACTGGGTGGTTCAGTGCAATCTTTGGAGCTCACATATCAAAGATGTATCAGCAAAAAACAATTTATGCTTTTCGTGGTGGTGGTGGCGGATTTTTATCTTATTACATGAATCCTGTGGGACTAAGGCTCGTAACAGGTATCAAGTAATAGGTCTGTGAAAGTGTGTGCGATGCATTGTTTTGTGTGTATGTGTGCAGGTGTTTAGGTTTGTGTCAGTGGCTTGTTCCTGATCAATAGTACATGGCACAAAGTTGTACAGTGTATATTGTGAGGATTTAGCTATAATATACAGGGTTAATACTATGATATGTGATATATGTAATGTACATTATACCCATATGGTTTTTATCTGAGAGACCAGTGGAGAAAATGATATATTATGAACATTTCGTAAATTAATGTATGATTAGATGTTTCTGTAATGATTAATCACAATAAAATTTCTAAAAATCTTTTCATTTATCATGAATAATTTGATTGTCTTCTGATATTTTACTTGTAAGACCATTGCTAATTATATTTTTAATTTATGAATGTTTGGAAATTTAGACAATTTGAATTAATTGTATTTTTTTTTTTTTTTTAGATCATGCAAATTTATTCTATTATTTATGTGCTGTGATACTTTTTGTGTATATCGCATAATGTTGATTATAATTATTTATTTCCTTCCTTTTTTATTTCATTATTTTTTTTGTATCAAATACAGAATTTCCGCCTGAGCGAGTACCTGTGGTGCTTGCTCCATTATTGTATGGTGACAATCAGGATATTCGTATGGACAGAGTTATTTCTGACAGCATAGCAATACCTAAAGGAGTGGTAAGTTTTGTCTAGTGATTATTCAAAGACATGTAACACTATTTAGAGAAACTGCTTTTCTGTATTAATCTTATGGCAAGTTTAATCTTCTCAATTCATGTTGGTATATTTCAATGTAGCAAAAAATCTTAAAGCAAAGCCATGCACCCCAATAACTAACACTTTTAAATATCCCAGTTGAATAAAATTAATGATTTTCAAAAGTCCTGCCAAGTTATTTGTACCACTACCAGCTAATGATTGTAACTTGAAATCATTTGATTGACTATGAGAAACATATTTTTTTTTAAAGATTATTGGCAATTGTTACCAATTGTATTTTTCAAAAATAAATCCTGTAATGTACATAATGATATGACCTCACTCTGAAACCAGTACTGTGAAGTGAAACTATTAAGTGTCCATAAGGGCCTGTCTGATATTGAATACCAAATTGCATGATGTCTAAATATGCTAAAATAACTTCAATTGTTTTTATTGAAGTTATATTAATGTTTATCTAAAACTAAGTACTACAAAATGTACATTGTGAATATTAAATCTTTGATTTGATGCTTGCACTACATTGATAACAATACACAGAAAAGCAATTTACTCTGAATATACATTCTATTTTCTATAAAATTTAGCATAAATTGGTAATCTGCAGTTTCAATACGGGGTAAAGGCATGAAGAGAAGGCTACATTATAATGATAATACTTGAACCACATGATCTAATGGGTGCAAGGAAGAAGTCCTTGTTGACGTATATATTTTCTTGGTTTTCCCTTCACCAGATGGATGGATCTCTGGCGGAGCTTATGCAGGAGATGGGATATAGCTGCTGTGCCACAGTGGAAGAATGTCACAAGACCCTAGTCCAGTTTGGCATCAATGGCCTAACTGCTAGCAATGTGGCCAAGGTCATTGGTATGATGGCCAGGACTCATACTGGACTTATGGACAACCTCCCACTCCAGGTGAGTACCTGAACATTCAGGGTCAGAGTCTCCTTTCCGTAATAGCCCATACTATAAAAGTGGTATATTCTGCAGGATAGAAACTTTTAGTGAGTTTCATTGAAGCGATAGCAGCATGAAGAGAAAAAAACAGAATATTTTTCATTTTCTGTTTCTTAACCACAGTGCAGCTAAAATGAGATCAACGCATTAGATGCAAGTTCAAATCGATCTTCATCAGCCATATTTCTCAATTTCTCAATTTACAATGCCAAGCACGGAAAATTAATCATACAAAATTGGCCAAACGTCCATATGAAACTTCCCTTCTTCATTGTCTTCCCAACAATGAATTGTATTTAAATTTCATCCTGTTGACAAATTAGAAATAATGGAAGTTAGTGTACTTGTACGAATGAAAATTAAAACGTTAACCAAAACCTGATTTTTCAATTTAAACATGTATGCTTGAAAATTATAATTAAATTCATGCATTGCCGGCTGACATATTTTGATTATTTCATGATGCCTGTAGATGTATTATATTTATCTGTCTGCAGTGAATTATTACCGTGAACTGTTGTTTATTGTTAATGTCTCGCATTTTGCAACAGTCTGTATCCGGTGCTAGCGTATGGAGTGATGGCAAGGACAAACAGGACCAGGCTGGGCAGCTGTCCACCTGGGACGTGGACACCTTCATCAAAGTGGTCAGGGAGCTTGCCCCACATATCAACTTCAAAGAGGTGGTGTTTGAGCTGGATCACCAGGGCTTCTACATCGGTGACAGCCAGGGGTTGAGGCTGGTCAAGACAGCACTGATCAGGGGGCTGCAGCAGGACGTTTTCCCCGTCGAAGCGCTCTACCGTGTCTGGAAGAACTTTGAGGGGCAGGTGAGTTGTGGTGGAAATCAGAGAGAGGTTCCTATGAAAGAAAAGCGTTGTCATTTGAAGAAATGTGATTGGATTAAATTTTAATTCAATATCATGTTATTAAGATCAAATTGAAGGAAAGAAATGTGACACTTATAAATGATTTTTGGTGTTTAGAAAATGGAAATGATATTGTGCATGTTGGCATAGATCTCGGATCATCATAAAGGTACATACTAGGGTAATGCCAAAGTGCATGGGAATAATGCACAACATGCCAGTTTAAACATTTTTCAAAGCTGTTCATAGAGACATTGGCCGGTATTCTTGAAGAATGACTAAAGTTACATGTAGTAGGCCTGCTAAATATATTTAGTAGGCCTACTAACTTTATTCACCCTTCGAGAATACCGGCCATTATATCATGTAATATTTGCTACATATCGAATAAAGACCATGCTTATACTGTCACGATTATTCTTCCTACCACTGCAGCTATCATGGATCCAACAAGCTCTTGCTCAGCCTGATATCTTCTGCTTTGCTGACTATCCCTGTCATCCAGTGGTCATTGACATCCTCAAGGCACCTCCAGAAGAAGAGAACAGGAAGATTGCTACATGGTAAGCAATCAAACATACACTTCATCATCACAGTTGATTGCTATCAAATAACATCATCTGTATTCATAGTTGAACCTGAGATCAATATCACACTTGACTGCAATCAAATAACATCTCTGTTCATATAGTGTACAGCTACACGGTAAGCCATCAAACATACAGTTCAAACTGAGGTCATCATTACAGCCATTTTCAATCAAATGACATCATCTCTATTCATATAGTGTGGGTTACAGCTCGTTGTTCTGATAGTTCATTTTTTGAAAGGTTCGTTGTTCCAAAAGTTCGATCATCCGAACATGTAGGTTTCCTGTACCTGGATGTTCGTTTGTACAAAAAATGAAATAAGGTTTGTTCCTCCGAACATTTGTTGCATTACTTTGGAACATCGAACCTTCGGAAAAACGAGGTGCACCCATTGTGTGACTGAGCTCAATCAATTGCAGTCAGCTGTGACGTTGATCTTAGGCCGAACTGTGGGATGTCTAATTTGCGCCCTCATGCGTTTCAGTCAGGACAGTTACTCTAGCCTGGTAATTTTTGAGAGATAGGTCAACAGTATATTTTGCTTTGTTCAGCAGTAGAAGGTTTCACGGTCATTTCCTGAGGTTATGAGTGGTCCTAATAAGGACCTAACCACTAACCTAACCAGTTCTACTACAAGTGAAACCTTCAAGGGATATTTTCATTGCTTCTGTTATTTTCTACTGTGATATATTCTAATGTTTTTCAGGAAATCGCTTGAGCTTGTTGAGGTGCTCTTGAAGCTGTCAGAGACTGGGAAATACGAGCAAGTCAAGAATCTCTTCAGTTTTCCCATCAAGCATTGCCCTGACATGCTCCTTCTAGCCTTACTTCAAGTACAGGTAAGCTTTGTGTCATTATACAAGGTGTTAAAAAAACAGTATTTGACACTTACAAATGTTAGTAATTGAAAAGGGTCAATGTGTATCATACAGACATTCACACAAAAAGTTGAAGGATTTTAAAGTTCAGAAAACATGAATTTAAAACAAGACGTAAGTCACTTTTGACCGTACTTTCCATAAATACACTTTTCTGTTCTGTTGAGGGGCTGCCTGCATAATTATTTGTTTTCACTCGCAAGTTCGAAAATTCATCTCAACTCCTTAATAATTAATCACAATTTGCTGCATAATGCAATGCGAGTCTTGTGTTTTATGCAGAGTTGCATGAAAAAATATTAAAAGAGTTTTATGGAAGAGAGCATGGTCTATCCAGTCAGCAATCCTCTCAGAAGAATTGACCAGAATGTGTAATATCAAAACAGATGAATTTAAAAAGATCATTACCGTGTACAATATGAACAATTTATCATTTTACAATGTATTATGTTCTGATAGTGTGTGCTGAATAATTGATCTTTTCTTATTTTCAGCCCACCATGACTCCACTTCGGTTAGAGTTGATAGCGGTTCTGATGCCTATATTCCTTGGCAATCATCCAAACTCTGGCATCGTTCTACACTATGCATGGCATGGTCAGGTAGGTCATTATATCTTGCTTTACATCATGTTTTTTGTTGTTGAATACTATTGCAACTTTATCTTTTCCGTACATGTTTTGCATGATCTGAAATTATCAACTCTTTCTGGGTTCATCAGACTATGTAATGGTAGATCTAATCACACTGCAAGTGTGATTATTATTTTCACTTCATGGTGACCAAACCAGGCTCTGTTTCTCTCCCCCCCCCCCCCCCACTGTTCCTCTTTTCCTGAATTCCTTCCAGTGGTGTGTGTGTGTGTGTGTCTCGCTCTCTCTTTAAAGGGAATCTGGTTTAGTGGGAAGGTATGGGAAAGTATGGGGCGCCAACTGTAACCCTTATTTTTCGGTAAAAAACTACCCCTTTTTGTAACAAAATTCGCACAAAATCATCTTTTGTAACAAAATGAATGTTTACAAAATTATTTTGTTACAAAATTAAGTAAAACATTTATTTTGTAACAAACTTATTTTTGTTTCTTTATTTTGTAACAGAATGAATTTTGTTACAAAAAAGAAAATGACAAAATTCATTTTGTTACAAAAAAAAAATACAAAATTGTTTTTGTTACAAAAAAATGACAAAAGTTATTTTGTTACAAAAATAATGACAACATTCTATTTTGTAACAAAATTATCAAGACAAAACTCATTTTTGTCTCAAAGTGATTTTATTGGTAACAAAAGATATTTTGTTACATATAAAATGGTTTGTGTGACATAACATTTTTTTGTCCAAGTACAGAATTCATCCGTCGACAGAATTGGTTCTGTACTTTACAGAATTACACTGGTCAACAAAATGTTTTCTGTCCGTCTACCAAAGTCGTTTCTGTAAACAAAATCATTTTTGTCCTGTAGAGCATTCTATTCTGTTGACAAAATTATAGACCCTCACAGAATAATAGTCCACATAGGTCCACTTACTTGGCTTATCCAATAACAATATCAACAAGTGAGAACTCTAGTATTCAGTCATATTCCCATTGCGGGACCATAAGCGTGTGTAGAAAACGACCGTCTTTGCCATTTCATTACAATGCAGTACCGTGGGAATGTGACTGAGCTGGAGCAAGAAAGCTCGAGGGGATATTACATAATCTGCGCGCGGCAGCATGTCTGGGGGAAAGCCAACGCCAAACTCGATTGTTTTTTAATGGTTAGTCTAACACACCAGGCAGGGGTTTATGTTTTCATTTTCTGGATATGTATTCAACATTCCTCCCAACCCTTTCCCAGGGATTGTTTTCAAAAAAAAAAAAAAAAAAAAAAAAAAATGCTGTACCCTTATCGTATCGAATAATAATAATAATTATTATTATTATTATTTTCAAACAATCCCTGGGAAGGGTTGGGAGAATGTTGAATATCAGGTTGCTATATAGAGCATAAACAAAATGGGTACAGCCCACATCACAGTTTATAGGAACGTTGGGCTCTAATTACAATTTCGAAAGTTCAATTCCCTTTTCCAGTAATCAAATGTGCATTTTTTTTTCGGAATTCGAAAATACAAAACACACATTTCATACAGGAAAAGGGAATTTGAACTGTGGAAATCCTAATGAGAGCCAAAAAAAGGTCCTATTTAGAATGTCCCGATTATCGACTTGAGTAACGAAATTCCAAATTTGAATGGGAAATACTATTAGCAAAGAAGCATGAGGGTCTACATGAAATGATAGAAAAGAGGAGAACACAATAGGAATATAGAAGAAAAAAAAAGGTGTGATTACCTTGGATTCCCCGTTTTATATCTTCCTTGAAAGTATAAAGGTCAGTATGAAAACATAAACCCCTGCCTGGTGTGTTAGACTAACCTTTAAAACAATCGAGGTTTGGCCTTGGCTTTCCCCCAGACATGCTGCCGCCGCAGATTATGTAATATCCCCTCGAGCTTTCTTGCTCCAGCCTCAGTCACATTCCCACGGTACTGCATTGTATGAAATGGCAAAGACGGTCGTTTTCTACACACGCTTATGGTCCCGCAATGGGAATATGACTGAATACTAGAGTTCTCACTTGTTGATATGTTAATTGGATCAGCCAAGTAAGTGGACCTATGTGGACTATTATTCTGTGAGGGTCTATAATTTTGTCAACAGAATAGAATGCTCTACAGGACAAAAATGATTTTGTTTACAGAAACGACTTTGGTAGACGGACAGAAAACATTTTGTTGACCAAGTGTAATTCTGTAAAGTACAGAACCAATTCTGTCGACGGATGAATTCTGTACTTGGACAAAAAATGTTATGTCACTACAAAACCCATTTTATATGTAACAAAATATCTTTTGTTACCAAATAAAATCACTTTGAGACAAAATGAGTTTTGTCTTGATAATTTTGTTACAAAATAGAATGTTGTCATTATTTTTGTAACAAAATAACTTTTGTCATTTTTTTGTAACAAAAACAATTTTGTATTTTTTTTTTGTAACAAAATGAATTTTGTCATTTTCTTTTTTGTAACAAAATTCATTCTGTTACAAAATAAAGAAACAAAAATAAGTTTTGTTACAAAATAAATGTTTTTACTTAATTTTGTAACAAAATAATTTGGTAACATTCATTTTGTTACAAAAGATGATTTTGTGCGAATTTTGTTACAAAAAGGGGTAGTTTTTTTACCGAAAAATAAGGGTTACAGTTGGCGCCCCATAGGAAAGATGAAGAAAATTATTGTAAGCTGTCCTGTTATTTTCATGATATTTGGGAAGAATATAATATAAAGCTCCACAAGAAAAAAATTGCTCTTTAAATGCCCTATTAGTTAATATCCAAAATATACCACACAGCTGACATATTTGGGTCCCAAACATTTTATGTTCCCCCATACAATATTTGGGTCCCAAACATTTTATGTTGCCCCATACATGCATTTCTGTGTAAGTACACGTGACTCAAAGCTGAATTGGGTTAATTTCTTATCATTTTGGTGATTCCAAAACCTCACAGCACAAAATAATGCTTAGGTGAAATGTTATCAACCTCTCTAAATCACTTTTAGACAGTGTCTTCCACATTTCAATGTCATGACATTAACACTAGTCTGACTTTAACCTAGTACATAATTATTTCACACCAATATTACGTTTCCTCCAACAGGGCCAGTCACCCACCATCCGACAAATAGTAATGCATTCCATGGCAGACTGGTATATGCGAGGAGACAGCGATCAGACCAGACTCTCTCGTATCCTAGATGTAGCCCAGGACCTTAAAGCCCTATCCCTGCTCCTCAATGCCACACCGTTCCTCTTTGTCATAGACTTGGCCTGTCTGGCATCACGTAGGGGTTACCTCAAGCTTGATAAGTGGATGACGGACAAGATCAGAGAGCATGGAGTAAGATACACAGTTTAAGATTCATAGTTTGTTTTCATAAGTGGCTCATTGAAGCAAAGGCTCATCTCAATTTTACTCCTGACATATAATGAAATGGGCGTGTGGCTCTCGCGTGGAGCATCTGCTTTTTCTCCCCCCCCCCCCCCCAACCCTGCTTTCTCTTCAAGCATAGATCCCATATCACTTAGGGCATGTATTCAATACCACGTTATACGAAATTGGCAAAATAGCTGTTTACTCGCAATACAGGCCTAACATGCCTTTGCAAAAACAGTTACTATTGTATTAACTTTGCCATCAATGGTAACTACCGTGGTAACATTGCTCAACAGCCAAGTAGAAGTGTCATAGTCTAGTGGTCATATCACTGGACTGAGAAAGCAAGGACCGTGGGTTCAAACCCCGGTATGACACTTACGTCCTAGGGCATGGGCGTTTTGTCTACAATGCTCCTCCCCACCCAGGTGCAAATTGGGTACCCGATATGCTTGAGCGCTGCATACTTGGCCTGCTCAGCTGTGACCGGGGTAATAATGTGTAAAAAACATTCTTTGTAAAGCGCCATGAGCGTCATGCATGACGGACGGTCCGGGACCTGAGCGCTATATAAGAAGCCACCATTATTATTATTATAAGTATATTGTTTATCATTTACACCCCCTGCACAGAAGTGAGCTTTCAACAACTATATGTAATTGTTAGTGTAGGAATTTGAAAAACAATCTAGTCGAACATTGCTGTAAATTCATTTTTCTCTCAGTTTCTCATGGAATATCCATTTTCAACTATCCTTTGTCCAGCAGGAGTCCTTTGTACAAACCTGCGTAAAGTTCCTGAAGCGTCGCGCCCCTCAGGTGATGGGAGGATTACCTCCGGAGCCTAGAGAGTTACCAGGAGGGGGTAAGACAGGAGTCTTGCCACCAGAAACCATTGGGACTATGCTGGCCTGCCTACAAGCCTGTGTTAGGTGAGGCTGGTTGATTTTTTAATGTTTGGGCACCAAATTCTACTAAAAATGTCCAGGAGTATAGTTAAAAAATGGTGTGTACAGATATGTTACTGTTTTGGACAAGGTGGGTAAAATTGCAAGAGCTGTATTTTGTTATTTTTGTGATATTTTCATTACTATGAAAAGCATTATATTGAAGTGGGAATTGTTGCGAACACTGACTCACAAAATTTGCAAAAAAATCCCTAATTGCTCGAGGTGCTTTGTTGGCTTGGCTAAAGCTGGGTGAGTACTTTCAGAGAAAACAGCAGAACCCTAGTGAACATGTTCTAGATTCAGGTAGTGGACTGTGTAGAGAAATTGCTTGTAGTGCTATGAGCACCACGTGTAAAGAAGCTCCAATGCTTTACTTCTGTAATGAGGTTCTCATCGTCTCTGTATTGGTAAGTTGGGAATAAATCAGGATTATATAATTTGAAACCAGTCTTTTTCTGAACATTCTAATATCAAACAATTTTGGTGGCTCGCCCCCTTATTGGGCCTGGCGCTCCCTTTTTTTTTTAAATATACAAAATATCATACAAATGCCTTTTTATGAATGTTTATTTATTGCATAGTTCTGTGTCACCCGAGCTTGCTGAAACCATCATGAACATGGTCGCTAACTGCGGGAATCTGCTCAAGTCTCGCCCCCCACCAGGAGTGATGAACAACCAGGGGATGCCCCCAATCTCACCTGGACCAGGCACACCGGTAAGAATTAAGGATACATTCATATGATACATTCATATGATACTTATAAATAATGCATTCAAATCATACATTCAAATCACACATTCAAATCATGTATTCATATGATGCATTCAAATCATACATTCAAATGATACATTCATATGATGCCTTCAAATGATGAATTCATATGATGCATTCAAATGATGTATTCATATGATGCATTCAAATGATGAATTCATATGATGCATTCAAATCTACATTCAAATCATTCATTCAAATGTACATCAAAATCATACATTCAAATCATACTTTTGAATAATGAATTCAAATCATATATTAAATGTATATATTCAGGGGGGTGTAATACAAAGACTTACGATTGATTATTTCTCATTAGCCTCATCATGGACAGGATGCTCCAAAGTTAATGATCTTAATCCTAACCCTATCGCTAACCCTACTCTTAATCAAAACCAAATCCTAATCCATTACTTTTAATCAATCGTAAGTCTTTGTGTTACACCCCACAGATCATATGATAGGGGCCTACATTCAAATGAAATATGCAAGTGAAACATTCAAAAGATCAATTTAAATCATATTTTTAAATACATATTCAAAGGATCATTTGAAACCATACATTCAAGTAATACATTTAAACGATGAATTAATGAAATGGATGGCTGTGTTGAGATGAAACCTTGCAAGTGATAGTCTTAATGTCAAACGTTTGTAAAATAATGTGAATTTTGTTAGAAATAGGTTAATCTTAAACACCTTAATAACCAGAGTGGACTGTATTCCTCCTCTACTCCTCTTACCTCTTCCACATGATGAAATAATACTTCCACGAAGTATCATGATTCTTAATGTGTCCAATTTTGGTTTAGGGCCTACAGCATGTTGAGTGATAAATTTATATAATCATGCTTTATAGATAAGGCAGCTTTTGGGTGTATTTTGGGTGCAGAATTGCAGAATAAATAATAATTAGTATTATTTGACTTTCCTTCTTTTTTTTCTTCATAGATTGACTCTCTACCAGGCATGCCCCCACTGGGCTCCACAATGGGTACCTCTATGGGGTCAAACATTGGGTCAAATATGGGATCCACAATGGGATCAGCTATTGGATCCAACATGGGATCGACGATTGGTTCGAATATGGGATCGACAATGAGCTCGGCTATTGGGTCCTCGATGGGCGGTTCTGCCATGGGGTCAGCGATTGGTTCATCTGCTCCCTCTATGACCACGCCCAACCTACACCCATTCAGTTCCAACCCACTTGGATCCAGCTTTGGTCAACCCCCACAGTCACCCCAGAAGACGTTTCCAATGTTGTCTGGCCCTGGGCACAACCTGGGAGGACTTATTAATCCCACGCAGTCCACCAGTCAACGTAAGGACTACAACTTTCCCTTAAACTTTCTCTCTCTCTCTCTCTCTCTCTCTCTCTCTTAGTCTTTCCTTTCACTTTAGGCTTTTAGCCATTTACATCTCTGTTAATTCCTTCATTGTTATCCTCTTACCCCTTCTCCCAGCTAATCATCTCTGTTTTGTTCTGGATCCTGTTTGATGTTGCCTACCTCTCTGTCTTTTGATTGGCTCCCCACACTTTTTGAATCACCCCTTTAGTTCCCTTTGTTCTCTCTCTATCTAGGCCTTTCCTACCTTTTTGTTCTTGTTATTATTAGTGTTAAGTTTACTGTACATATTTGTCATTTTATCTCTAAGATTCAGCAGAATCTTAATCTCTTTTCGACTCAGTTTTACTCCATTAGCTCTCTTTTAATGGATAAGCAGTTTCTGCAGTTCTTTTTTTTTTACAACTTTTGTGTGTGTGATCAATCAACAATGAAAAAAAATAATATGATTGAATGTATGTCTATAAAATATGTAACCTTTCAGTTCAAATCCACCAATAAGTTGCCAGAATTCACATTTAGGTTATTTTCTCAGTGTTCTAAAAACTGGAGATTCCAAGCTTTCCTATGATACCAAACATGTGTAGTTTACTAAAAATGTTTAAACTATGTTGAATACAGCATTAGAAGAAGAACTAGAAATGCTTTCATATGCATGAAACCTGCTTCTCCTATTCTGTACTCTGTTCTATTTGCTACTGTTCAAGCCAATATTTTTGCGTACAGATATTTTCGCAATTTTGGACTAGTTTGGGAAATTTGTGAGAGCAAAATTTCGCCACTTTGGTCATGACTTCATTACTATAAATAGCCTTGTATTGAAGTGGAAATTTTCGCGATGACCGACTCACGAAATTTGCGAAAATAACCCCTTATACATTATTTATTGGTGGTTTTGAGGTGGCAGCTCACGTACATGTATAATGTAAAAGTATGTGTAAGCAGAAAAAAGCAGGATTTATTTTGCCTCACCATGAGACCTTTATTTTGAAATTTAACTGCAAAAATGAGAATTGAAATCATTCAAGTTGGTAAATCACAGGGTTCAAAAATCAATGTTTTCAGATTTTGCATCATTTGTATTCTTGTTATATATTCTCGTATTTTGAGTGCCAATATGAATGGTTAACTCTTTTATAACTTTAGATATCTTAATCAGTCAGTAGTGAATTAATGTGCTTTATTCAACAATTTCTTTTCTCTTCCAACATGATTTGCAGCCACAAAAGGTAAGCACTAACCTATAACAAAATTGGGAAATATTATATGGGAGTGTGTGTTTTTGTGGGGAATTTGAAGTTTGGAGAATTTGCCTATAAAATCTTCTCTCTCTCTTTCCCCTCTATCTCTATATTCTTCCTTCCATACCAGAATCATCATTGCACACTAACAGTCAGAGCCAGGCCTCTAAAAGTGCAGGTGCTATAAGACCAGGTAGATCTACCTTCCTTCCTTTCAGTAATATACTTGCCTGTTATCCTGGCGGAGAGCTAGCTATTTATTTGCTCTTACGCCAAACTTAAGCAATGTGTTTGTGCTCTTAAAGGGAAAGTTCACCCTGGGTTTAAATTGGTTTTCAAAAATGCAGAAAAATAAAAGAAAAATATATGTGAAGGTTTGAAGAAAATTGACCCCAAAAAAGTTATAAATTTTTAAAGTTTTGATTCTGTGACGTCACGTGCGAGCTGCTCTCCTATGTGTTATGTAAATTCCATAAAGTGTCATTTATTCAGAAGAACATGAATTATTTCACCTGTGCGGTTGATATATCATCAAACCTATGTTTATATACACGCCTCTATCAAATTGACCTATTCCTTTATCAAGAACCATGAAAAAGACAAATTTATGGAATTACATACAAAACACATGGGAGAGCTGCTCGCACTTGACGTCACAGAATCAAAACTTTAAATAGTCATAACTTCGCTATTTTGGGGTCAATTTTCTTCAAACTTTCACTCCTATTTTTTCTTTATTTTTCTACATTTTTTAAAACCAATAAAGTTCCAGGGTGAACTTCCCCTTTAACAATCATTACACGCTCATAAAGGTTTATCGTACAAAATCCATTGACAGCTTCATAGTCGGTAATAAAATGGCCACTGCACAATATACAACTTTCGGTCACACAACTGACCGACTTTGGTTCTGAAATAAGTAAACGCGTATATTTTGCACGTGTTGTTTTATTTCAGATCCAAAATCGGTCAGTCGTGCGACCAAAAAGTCGTAAAGTGTGCAGTTGCCTTAACGTACATGTAGCGGGAGTGAGGGCAAGAATTCACAAGCAGCCACTGCTAGCTAGTCTTGCTATTACAGACGTATTACTCATATGTTTAGCACTGAGTAAAGAATATAGCGAGCTGTCCTGTTGAGAATACAAGCTAATCTCTGTCACACAGTAAACCAGACTCCAAACCTACAATGGTTCTGCCTATCCTGTCATTGGGATGGTCTGTGTTTGGTCTTTCAAGTGTGACTTGGGTCCAAAGCAGTGGTTATTAACACAAAGGGTGTGACCTTAGGGGCTACCATCATTCTGAAGGTTCATTATTCTAATCACCAAAATTCCCTATAGATGAATTCGGTTTGGGTGCTGTTTTTATACAAATTAGCTGACTGGGGGGCTTCCAGTATGAGTAACAAAAAAAATGTACATATGTGCAGACAAATGTGCACCAAATGAAGCCCCCCAGCTATATGGCGGGCACGTAGAGGGCTAATTTTCGTGAAACGCAGCCCGAATTCCTCCATAATTCAAGGTTTGTTTATCAACAAAGGAAAAGAGATTTGTTTATCCAAACATTTTCTGCAGTAGTTTGAGGGATTGATATTTTATAGGAACGAAAACGTGAATGATTATAAATCTAAAAGAAATAAGGTTCTTCAATCCAAAAGTGATTAGGGTTTGCATATTTAAAAGCGCAATGGGGTTATTAATTTGCGGGATTGAAGTAGGCCCCTAACCCTACAAAACTTCAATCGAAGAGTGATATATGGTTCGTAAATTCAAAAGTGCAATGGGGTTCTTAATTTTTTCGAAATTGAAGTAGCCCCAAGCCCTAATCTAATTCTGATTAATGAAGCTTATTGTGATTAATAAACCTTATTCTATTTACAGATTAACACCATTAACCTCATTTCATTGATCAATTAGCCTTATTCTTTTATGGATTAACAAATCTTGGTTCTTTTTCCGATTGACAAACCGTACAAATGTATTTTACTTTCAGAAAAATGACACTAGTTCATTTATATTAGACCATAGGAATAATGAATCTTCATAATGACAAGGTGATCCCAATGGAGGCTGATTTCAATCATTTGTGCAGTTGCAGTTTAATCACTGTGATGAACCAAGAATTCCTAAGAAATGTCTAAATGCATGATAATAAATTTTAAAATATTTTAGAGGTGTAACACCTATGATGTGATACAAGAGTTGTAGGAATTCTAATACAAATCCATATCATTTTGATGTGATTGTTTGAGTTTCAAATGTAAATTCTGTGCTTTTTTTTGTGTGTATCTTACCAGTTCTTTCATTATAATTATTTTTCTTTTTTTTGTATTGTGTATAAAAAGGAAATTAACTGACAAAAAGTTATCCAACATATGTCCAGAGCTCAACCTGTTTTCACTTGAGATTAGCAAAGAATTTCCAAGCTCATATCTATTCTTATAAACTACATTGCTGCATGTATTTGTTAGGTGCCATATCCAATATATTGTCGGAGCTAAACCTGTCCAAACCTGAGCTTGACAAAGAATCTTCAATCTCATGTCTATTCTTATAAATTACATTGCTACATGTATTGGTTAGGTGACATATTTTATATATAGCCAGAGCTCAATCTGTCTTCACCTGAAATTGGCAAAGAATTTTCAATCTCATATCTATTCTTATAAACTAAATTGCTATATGTTAGGTGATATATCCAACATATGGCCAGAGCTCAACCAATCTTTTTCACCTGAGATTGATGAAGAAGCCAACAGCTACTTCCAGCAGATCTACAACCAGCCACCAAACCCTATCATGTCTGTAGATGAAGTCCTTCAGATGCTCAAACAGTTCAAGGATTCACAAGTCACGAGGGAAAGGGTGAGTCTAAGAAATATCACAAGGGCTTCTTATAACTAGTAATGTTGCATCAAGGCATATAAGCAGAATAGTTTTAATTGGTTACTGGTATATTTAGTGAAAAAGTGCAAGCAGCAAGAATTTTCATTGGCTATTATCATATTGCGATATGTTGGAAACTTTCATTTTGTGTCTTTCAGGGTAATTCGACGTTGTATAACAAAAGGGGAGGAAATTTATTGCAGGACATAATGCTCCACAGACAAAAAAAATGTCTTACTTTACTGCTTGACTAAAAGCTGTACCTAATCCTAACTTTTATTCTAAATTTTGAATTCCTTTGTAAAAATAAATTGTAAAAAAAAAAAAAAATTTTGACTGTCATTGACTATCTCTAGTATGGGAAAAGTGTAGACACATAATTTGCATGAAATGTGCAACAGATTTTTAAACCCACCTACCTACCAGGTCGGCTAATTTACTTCAATAATCACATGACCCTCTCTTACCTTGCTTTTGTTCCCGAGAACAATGCTATGACCGAACCAACAATAGACTACCAAACATTTTTCCTACTTCCCTACCCCTCCATAATACCCTGCCTCACGCCTGCCTGACACGAGGTGGCGCTAGTTCCCCCTACTATAGCATCTGTTTTCAACATGTCTAGGAGGTTGTTTTTCTGTTCTCTACCGCTCTTATACATGTGTATCCCATGCTTGTTTTCCCCACAAAATAAGACTGCTTTTAGCCAGCTCAGTTTGTTGATGATAGTGACCAGGAATATTGTTAAAGATTTGTAATAATCAAACATATCGCCCTTACATTCTTTGTTTTGCAGGAAGTGTTCATGTGTATGCTGAGGAATTTGTTTGAGGAGTACAAATTCTTTCCTCAGTATCCAGAAAGAGAACTCTTGATTACTGCCTGTCTGTTTGGAGGTGTCATTGAACAAGGACTAGTCACGTGAGTAGTAATGCCTTTCAGTCTACTGTACTCTTAGAAGTATTCATGATACATTAATTTTCACAAATTTCACGAAGAGATTGGCAGGCGCGAATTTGAAAATGCTCAAATATATGAGTAGCCTTTCTTATGCATGATATGAATGGGATCAATTACATGCTCACCTTTTTGTAGCGCAAATTAAAGAATCAGTGAACATGATTTGAGGCCGCTTAGCGCAAAAAATTAGTCGTGCGAAAATACCAGTGAATACAGTATCATGTAAAGTGTAACATTATCATACCTATAAGAGCTTGGCTATATGTTGCCCCACAGTGGATCCTAGACATGAAGGGATTTATAACTCTGCATCTTACTTAACAATGGAGAAGCCTATAAACTTTCTTACTTAGATCTCAATCAATACTGGAGTTATTGCAAATTGATTATTCGCAGTGTGACTTACTGGATCTTGGTAGACTACAAAGTTATGAGAGCTTACTGCGCACACTGAATATGCTCTGGAATACAACAACAGAGTGAAAATTGTCTACACATGTAATTTTTAGCATTTAATTAAGCTACATGTAGTTCTCAGATAAATATTTGTTAATATTGAATCATTTGTAAGACTTTGGAATAATTCATCTTTCCTCCAATCCTTATTCTTTAGATTCATGGCCCTTGGAATGGCTCTACGCTACGTTCTTGAGGCCCTGAGGAAGGCTCATAATAGCAAGATGTACATGTTTGGCATAGCGGCTCTAGACAAGTTCAAGCTGCGTCTCAAAGACTTTGCACAATACTGTACCCACGTGGCTTCAATTCCTCACTTCAAACAGTTCCCAGAGCCACTCATTGAGGTAATACTTGGGATTTGGATGACTTCTGTCTTGAATAATCATGTATCATCATATAATCCAGTGAAGTAGATGATAGAGTATCCATTAAATATAGAGTGTGCCCCCCCAAAAAAAAAGAAGAAGATATTACCACACTTTAAGAGTAATAACAAAAAACTTATGTGATTTGACTTTTGTCTTGAATAATCATATATCATCAAATAATTCTGTTAATTGGATCATGGAGTATCCACTAAATGTACAGTGTCCCCACCCCCCCCCCCCATAAAAAGAAGAAGATATTACCAAACTTTAAGAGCTTTGAAAGAAAAAAAATTATGTGAATTTGTATTTCATTTTAAGGAGTAACTCATACTCTGTTCAATGATACCAAATTTATACCTGTGCTATTGATGATTAAGCTCTTGATCCTGAAAAAAAAAAAATCTTGTTTCAAAATCACTTGTATCAAGTTTTGGCAGAAGCAGACCATGCTATTCAATTAACCTTTTGGCCCCTGGAAAGTTTTAAAACCGTGCCAGAAAGGAAGTCATGGAAAGCTGCAATTTAGTCATGGAAAAGTCATGGAATTCTGTTTTTCAAATTTCTGTGGGAACCCTGTATAAACGTTTATGAATGAATGCTCAGCAAGCTATGGGTTGCTTCTATTTAAAGGTGGTACAAGATGATTTGGACACAGGTTTTAATATCATAAGTTTTCAGTCATTTATGAAAGCACAGGTACCAGCTTTCTATTACTGGACAGAATATGAGTTACTATGTGAACATGAAATGAAAATTAATGTATCACAAGTTATACCTTTTTAATACAAGTCTCCCAAATATACAAATTTGTTTATGAATAGCCCCCCCCCCCCCAAAAAAAAAGAAAGAAAAAAAAAAGTTTAATCCAATTGCAAATTGTGCTGATCAATATGATTTTGTGAGCAGTCGTATTCTTCAATGGTCGCTCAGATTCGTCCATTCATGCACGTTGACTAAATTCATTGCATATAAAGAGTTTTGATCGCACAAAAATGAAATTGAGAGCTCATAAATGACTATGAAAGAACGAAAACAAAATCGCTTGCTCTAAGCTGTAATTTAAATGACCGATTGCTCTGCTTAACCAGGTTGAAGGAACATTGACGAATGTGATTGCAAAGAGTTTAAAATTGACCAGGAAAACTTATATTTTCATTATTATTGCATGTCTTCAAACTCAACTAAGTTTTCAATATGAATATGGATTTATTTTATTGTGTGTTTTTTAGTATGTGACATATGGCCAGCAATCAATGGAGCCTCCAGTCACCAGCAGGCCACAACCAACACCTACAACAACAACTGCAACAGTTACAACTACAGCAGCATCTATACTGGCAACAACAAAGCCTACAACAACAACTACCACCGTGTCAGCTATCAAGCCAATCGCCAAAGCAGCTCCTAAGGTGCGATATGTTTATGATTAATTTGTTTTCTTATATATCAACGTTAAAGTTGTTAGTATTAGTGAATTACATGAAGTCAACTGTTAATCATTGTGACATCACACATGTATGTTAACCAATCAGCTTGCATAATATAACTCAAAATATACCCAAACAGCTGAAATGTTCGGGACCCAAACATTTTGTGTTGTCTCATACATGCATTTCTGTATTAAGTGCATGTGACTCTCAGCAAATTTTTTTATTTTATCCTTTTGGCAATTAAACCTCATAGCCCACAATGATGCTTTAAACTGTTATCAACCTTTCCAAAGCACTCTTAGATAGTGTTTTCCACATTTCAATCTCATGACCAGAACAAAAATTTCACTTTAAATTGTTATTATCTTTGTTATCTATCCTCTAGCCTTCCATTGCAAATACAACAAACATAGACACTCTCCTCGTAGCCACACCAAAGGAAGAAATCAAGGAGCCTTCAGAACAGGTTCAAGACAAGATTGCTTTCATCTTCAATAATCTCTCCATGGTCAACCTCGTCCAAAAGGTCAGTCTATCTTCCTTCCTGCACTGACGTTTCTCATTCAATTGATTCTGTTTGATTTGATTTGAAATACAGTCCGACCTTGCTTATAGGGCTATCTATTTGCATTACTCACAACCAGCCTTATCACCTAACTGGATGAGTGCTGGTCCCAACGTGGCCGGATAAGCAAGGTTGATCTATATAATTATATTCCATCCAATTCAATACAGCAGGAATAGTGATAGAGACATCCAACACCCAGTGATTGAATAATGGCAATTTTTAAAAAAAATCTATAAAGCAAAAATTGAGTTCACTATCTAAAGGTCTTCTTATTAAATCTCTCAATAGTCCCACATGGTTTTGCTGCCTGTGTGCAAGGAATTTATCCTGGATAATTAATCATTTTTATCTGTAATGCAATTTGGTGCCACCTTCTGAGAAGCTCTGCTTTCTGCGGGGTCACCAAGCCAATATTGTATTTTGTTGTTGAAAATCTTGTAGATTGTCTTCATTAGAATATATTTTTGATGGTTGAAAAAATGAATATATTAAATTGAAGTGAATGGAATCCAATATGTACATGAAATGACTAATTTTGCCTTCACAGCGTGAAGAGATAAAGGACCTGTGCTTTGAATTTAATTAAATTGGATAGAATAGGAAATGAAATAAAATGGAAATGATTAAAATGAATCTAACATGAATTAATAATTATTGAACATTACCGTGTGAAAAGATGAAGGACCTATGCATGGATATCAAGGTACCTAATCCTGGAGATAGCTAGCCTCGAAACCAACTTCCACACTGAATTAAATTGGATGGAATTTAAATTGGAAATGGAAATGAAAAATGGAAAATGAATGGAATCTAACATGAATTGATTTGATCATTACAGTGTGAAGAGATGAAGGATCTATGCCTAGATGAGCATGTTGAATGGATATCAAGGTACCTAGTTCTAAAGAGGGCTAGCATCGAGACCAACTTCCACACTCTCTACGCCAACTTCGTTGATCAGATCAAAGTTAATAAGCTAGCAGAGCTAGTTCTCCAAGAGACCTATAGGAACATTGGGGTAAGATTCATATTTGGATTATTAGATATGTTTAATGATAGTGATGATGGTGATGTTGATGATGATGATGGTGATGATGATGATAATGATGATGGTGATGATGGTGATGATGATGATGATGGTGATGCATTTATATCCTGCCATCTATGTAGTAAAACCTTTTTTAGATATATTGTTTAATTTTGATGGAGTAGTAAGACATTGTTCCATTTATATCAGTAATCAATTCTGTGGAAGTAGAAATTGCAAAGTACCACAAAACAAACCTTCGATTTTCACTATGAGCGAGTATAAATACCTCTTCACCTTACTAATTAAGCATCATCAATAATCATTTTACATAAAATTCTTCTTATTTATGAATGGCATAACGTATTTCACAATATAGACATCTTTTCAAGTTTTATTATTTTGCTTTGCTGTCTTCATAAAGTAGAGGGCATGCATTGTGACATGTGTTAATTAACTTTTCTATTGTATATCCTATATCAGGTACTATTAGCATCAAGTAAGAGTGATTCCAACTTCTCAGACAGGACACTCCTGAAGAACTTGGGACATTGGTTGGGTAAAATCACATTAGCAAAGAACAAACCAATCTTACAAGTGGTAAGTAAAATTAATCTCTCTATCTACCCGCAACTGGTGTTAATAATTTTCAGTTGAATTACCAAATGTCTTGATGCACTTTCTGTAACATTTACTAGGAATGGACTTATGGCCATCCCCCTCCCCTCCCCCACCCCGATCTTGGCTTGTGATCAGAGGAACGTGGCAAATTTTTTTTTGGCAACATAAACTTCAAGTCTCAAAAGTTAAAATCGGTTTGTCCAAAAAATGGCTAAAGTCGAATTTTTCCTTGTGTATTTTTATGTTTTCCAAATTTCAAACAGCTTCAAACAGGCGGTTTGAGGGGCTTTGCCACCTAAAACTTGATCAAATATAGACAGCCTTCTGGATATCAATTTACCGGTTGCTGGTCCCAACGTGGCCGTATAAGCGAGGTTGATCTGTATAATTATATTCCACCCTAGAAGAGAGAAATGAAATTAAAAACAGCAGGAATAGTGATAGAAACATCAAGGAATTTATCCTGGATAATTAATCATTTTTATCTGTAATGCAATTTGGTGCCACCTTCTGAGAAGCTCTGGTTTCTGCGGGGTCACCAAGCCATCATTGTATTTTGTTAAAAATCTCATAGATTATCTTGATTAGAATATATTTTTGATGTTTGAAAAAATAAATATATTAAATTGAAGTGAATGGAATCCAAAATGTACATGCAATGACTAATTTTGCCTTCACGGCGTGAAGAGATGAAGGACCTGTGCTTTTAATTTAATTTAATTGGATGTGATTGGAAATGGAATTTGAAATGAAATGGAATTGGAAATGAAATGAGTGGCTTTGCCACCTAAAACTTGATCCAATATAGACAGCCCTCTGGACCCGGGACAAATTGTTTAGAGAGTTTTGTTTTTTTTGTTGCAAGATTTAATATCATCCCTGATCGTAAATCTCTCTCTTTTATCCTTCTTTCCCCAGGACCTTGACATGAAAGCCCTTATCCTTGAAGCCTATCACAAAGGCCAGGCTGAACTGCTGTACGTGGTGCCCTTTGTGGCTAAGGTGATCGAGTCCTGCACAAAGAGCCGCATCTTCAAGCCTCCCAACCCCTGGACAATGGCCATCATGAACGTCCTGGGTGAGCTTCACCAGGAACCCAACCTCAAACTCAATCTCAAGTTTGAAGTGGAGGTTCTATGCAAGGCCTTCAATATAACTATAGATGTAAGTCATGTTTTCTTCCCCGTCGTTAGTCCGTAATGCTCAATTTGAGTTTTGGGAGAATAAAATTCTTGTATGACATCTCACTTCCATTGAATAATAGTAGGCGGCAAACCATGCGAACGTGAGGTAGTTTGTCAATAGAAAACAAAAAGCTATTTTGAAGATTCAAATTCATCTGTCATTCATGTTGAAGGTTCATTGCTGGTATGCTGTATAAGGCATACATTTTGCAAGAATTCTATTTTCTTAAATTTTATAAGTCAATTTTCGCAGAAATTTTCACTTCATATAAGGCTACTAATGGTAGTAAAAAGATCATAGAAATTTCGAAGTTTTCCCTTCACAGATTTCCCTAACTAGTCCAAAAACACAAAAAATCCTGAAATGTTATATATGCAATGTGTATGTCTCATTCAACGAGATGCTAACCCTATGGAATAATTGTAACATAAGCAAAATATTTGAAAAAGCTGAACCAATTACTTCTCATGACAGCGGGAATAATTAACAGCATTTTTCTCTGTGAATCAAATTTGGGAATGCATTTAAATCAGATTTCCTCCTCTTGTGACCAAGACATTTGTTTCTGCTGTTTCAGTTATTTGCATTATTCGCATTTTAATTTGTAGTGTTATAACTATTCCATTACCATCTCTGTATACAGTACCTACCTTGTATTGAGCTTATAAATACACCTAATCTAAATTCTAAATTGTTTTCATTGTTTATTTTCTGATCTTGTATCCACAGGATCTTAAGCCTGGCATGTATCTGAAGGATCTAGAGATGGTTGGTCTTATCCCTCACAAATTAACGACTTCTAAGAAGTTTATGGAGGGTGGGGCATTCGGCATCTCTGTGGGAATGGGTCAAGATAACCCACCTTCCTCGGTAGGGGGTCTAGCAGTACCCCTCCCTACCGTACCCAACAGTTCCTTGGTTGGTGATCAAGGTGAGTAGCTTGATGATATGATTGTCATTAATTTTTGCTGGTTCAAAAAGAACAAATTGGCAGTACTGCTAATGGGACTTAAAATTTAAATCCTATGTGAATTTATTTTAGAGAGGAGAGTAAATTGTAATAAGCCTAATTGAATTAATTAAATATCAACATACAAATATCCTCGTGCCTGATAATTTTGTTCTATGAATAACTGACAAAGTTTAGCATAAGTATCTGGTAATGGTCTTAATGGTTCTTAAAATGAAATTAACAAGCAAATTAATTGTATGGGGCGCTTGGGAACGTTGTATGTCATTCTGATGATGATGATGATGATCGATTGTAAATCTTTTGTATAGGTTTGTCATCGGTTGTGACTCCGTTCAAACCTTCAGGTAGCTTAGGGCTTGCCTCATCTGCTCCGACACCACCTACCCCGTCTTTACCGGCTACCCAAGCACCGGTACCTCAGTTCAGCTTCCAAGACCTCAACACCTCCGCCCTTACAGGCATCGCACCTCTCACTACAGTCAACGCACAGGTCAGTTCTCAAGATTACTGTATGCGCAGTAATTTTGCGGTGGTTTTGTATTCGCAAATTTCATGAATAAAATTTTGCGAAAATTTCTGCTTCGATACATGGCCATTTACTCAAATGGAAACACAAAAATTGCAACATTTTCACATCGGGAACTTCCCAAAACAGTCCACAACCACGAAAATATCTGTATGTGAAATGTATGGCGGATACAGTTTGCTTTTAAGCCTGATTACTGAGTTCATATCCATGTGGTCTATTACTAGTTGGTCTAATTCCCATATCATCTAACATCACCATGGCTTTACCCATGCGGTCTACAATCATTTTGGTCTAAAAGCTGTTTGGTCCAATCAACTCTTTAGACTAATTCCCACTGGGGCTGATCTTCATTTTGTCTAATTATCAAATGGTCTAACTCTCATTTTATCTGGAATAGTTTTCCCTGTTTGCTAAATAATCATTTGGTCAAAACTAGTTCATTTCGTCAGATAGACTAGTCTTAGACCGGGTGTTAGATGAAATGGGAATAATCTTGCTGGCAATTGGACAAATAGTAAATGTACTAAGTGGCAATTAGGAATGGTTATTAGATAAACTGGTTATAGACAATATAGTATTTGATCATGTGAGATGAGACGTGACAGGTATTAGACAAAGACAGATTTGACTAATTGCCGATTCAAGTACTGGTGGGAAGAAAAACACAACCAAAACACAGACTTTGCTGATGATGTTTTCACCAACACATTTTATTTGACTAGTGATTCACAATTGTCCATATTGCCATTGTTGATATGTGTGATTCTGTGCCGTCTTGTTCATACTGAAAAATTTGTCATGTTTTCTTTGAGATTTAATAGATTTCTTCTTGTTACAGCTGGCTATCTTCCAAGCCCACCCTCAGCTGCGTAACTGTGTGCGTCCAGCCGTGGAGAGAGCCGTACAGGAGCTGGTACACCCCGTGGTTGACCGCTCCATCAAGATTGCCCTCAGTACCTGTGAACAAATCGTCAAAAAGGTTGGTTCAGATTTCAAGTAATCACCATGATGTGATAGGATGGACATTATTGGTGGACACCGAGTAACATAGTTACAATTTTTAAATTTTCTTTTAACCCTAATCAGACTGGGGTGTTTTGGTACATGTAGCTCTCAAGACTGGGGGGGGGGCCATGATGGCCCCCCCTAAGATCTCGGCCGCCGATCGCGCGACCGCGCCGAAAATTTGCACGATGGTAGTGAGCCATGTAATCTCAAGACTGCGCTGTTAATTTTTCCAAAATAATATGAATTTTTTTTATATGAATTAATTATGCTAATTTATGAATGAAATCATACTTTTTGCTCTAATTGAAAAAATAAAGCTACTAGAATGCTAATTTTGTGTATTATTATTCCTTATAGCATTCCTAACAATTGTACTAGAAAAAAATCCTCATTTCAAAATTAATTTCTTATGTATTTTATTGTTTTATGAATTTCTTATGTATTTCTTTGTTTTTTCGACCTTTTGTTTTTCTTTTTTTTTACGCAAAAATCATTTAAGAACCATTTTTAAGCATAAATATGCTAAAATAAATTGATTTCAGCCAATAAGTGAAAATATTCATATCTTTATGAATTAGGTGAGAAAACTCAATTTGCATTGACTTTGTACACAAATCACGTTTTTGAGCCATTTTCGGTCTGACGGATATTTTTGAAAATCGTGCAGCGTCGTAACGGTACAACCAATTTTTGCGAAAATGGTTTCAAAAGATGCGCGAGACTTGAAAGTAAAAAGTCAGCAAGCGGCGCGATCAGAAAATTTCGTGCGGCGGAGTGGTCGCGGAAAATGTCGAGGGGGGGGCCATGATGGCCCCCCCCCCCCCCAGTCTGATTAGGGTTAAAATAGAAAATGCATAAAGGAAATCTGAGGTATTTAGCTACCTGACTTAACAAGTAAATGTGCATATTGTATCAAGTTTTGGTCAACCTAATTGCCATAATTTGACATTTAGGACCAAATGTAAAACTCCCAACTCTACTTGGAATCCGTGTCCATGTCACAGCGTTATACATTGTTTTGCTCAATAACTTCATAAAAAATAAGTCTAAATTGCACAAAATTTCTAGTAAAATATATCGTCTCAATTCAAATGTAAAGCCCACAAACTATAAATGTATAGTATAATTAGTATTGAGTTATGCTGAAATGTCACAATTTGTGCCCCAAATTCATGGAAAGTAAAATCTAATTTGCAGGTTATTACCTGCTCCTTAGTTTCATAGGGTTGAAACTGGCTTCTTTCTCAAGATACTAATGATAACATGCATGGTAATATTGTATTGCGATATCTATTTCAAGGCTCTCTAAAAAAAAAAAAGTTTTTTTTTTTTTTTTTTTTTTTTTAAATCAGCTAGGAAATGTTACAAATTATTCCATTTAGGAACTGCGTAATTCAGGATGCTGATAACAGTAATAATAAATAATAATTAATGTTTCTTATATAGCACATATCACAAACATTAAGAGAGTCCCTATGCGCTTAAATAGAAAAGAGGACAGTGTAATGATAGTATAGAGTACCATTAATGCCTTTTACATGAAATGTGCAGAAAATTATAAAATTACAATAGCAATTAACTTTTCATAAACAGGTACCGTAAATTACCGTGTATAAGGCGCACTTTTTTCCCACCATTTGACAACGCAAAGTCGGGGGTGCGCCTTATACATAGATATAAAGAAGTGTTGAAATAAAAATTCTGAACTTCTGAGCTTTACATGTGTATGTTATCTTCTAATAAATATAAAAACTTTAGTACGTATATTTGCCGGTTACTAAAATCAAAACATACATTTCTTGATTTTTTTAAATTAAAATTCTTTAAGCAAACTAAAGTTTTTATTCTTTAACTATAATTATGAACAATTAAAAATATTTTCCTCCCTGAATTTGGAAGAATTTTGATTAAAATACAGAGTTTTATAGCTTTATTGTGCATGGAAAATGCTCTTAGATGACAGTACTTATGCTCGATCGTAATCGTAATCGATCGTAATCGTTTCTCCTTAAAATTAATTTTCTGGTTTTAATTTTCTTCTTAAATTTTTTTCTTTTTTTTTCAAACATTTTTCTCACTATTTTGGCCTCTAAAAAATAGATTTTATAACCCCAAAATGCATGGACAATTTTTCTGCTATTTAAGAAGAAATGGGGCCAAGTTATTTTTATTATTTGTTAGTGTTATTATAATCGTTTTTAATCGGAATCGGAATCGTTTCTACTTTTTTTTAAAATTCATTTTTTAGCTCTTTATGCCTTAAATCTGTATGATTTTTTGCTGTAATATTTTCCCCAATATTAATTAATATACTGTATAAAATTGAAACCTGATAAAATGTATTTCTTTGGGATGAAATAATTAAATTATCTTTTTCTTTTACAAGAATAAATTTGTAACTATTAAAAAATAATTATAAATTAATAATAAATCTGGTGACTTTTCTTAACAATTTGTAAGATGCAATGATGAAATATTTATTGGCACCTTTCGTGAAACTTTTTTTTTTTTTTTTTAAGACCCCAAAAATCGGGGTGCGCCTTATACACGAGTGCGCCTTATACACGGTAATTTACGGTATTAGTTTTTAACCGAGTTTTAAATAACTCGAAGGAACTAGCACTCTTTACAAGATCGGGCAATCTATTCCACAATTCCGCAGAAGCTAAAATAATTGGGTTCCGTAGAATTGAGTGCGAACGTTTGGGATTATCAGGAGGCATTTGTCTTTTGATCTCAAATTTGATTTGAAAAATCAATCACTTCTTTTTCACAGGACTTTGCTCTGGATCCTGAGGAGAATCGTATGCGTTTGGCTGCTCATCACATGGTGAGGAACCTGACTGCTGGTATGGCTATGATTACATGTCATGAACCACTTATCTTCAGTATCATCAACAACTTCAAACTATCCTGCATAGCAGCCCTCAAGGTAGGCAAAGACTCATTCTATGACATTTGCTCCAGCGATTATCACTGTAAACTCCATACCATTGTTTGCATGACAAGACCTTGTTTTAAAAAAATCACCTTTTTGGATAATTTCCAGGTAAATCAGTCAAGTAATGTCCAAATCCCAGCTCTCTTACCCAAAAAATAAAGCCACCACAGCATGTCAAAGAAAGTTGATCCCATAGGTCATAGTACGTTGGCTGCCATGTTTTGTCGCTCTCCTGAATGTTTGACATTCTTGAGATTCAAGGTTTTGTCACCTCACTAGGCTTAACACAATACCCTGCCCAAACCCCAATTCCAACCCTATCTCAAACCTTACATCGTAGACAAAATAATGCTCAGAGCAAATTGTTGCATAAGCATATGTCGTGTCACCTTCAAAGGCAGGGAAAGGGGAGGGGTGAGGGCAATTTTTATAGTCTGCAGTATTGGACTTCATAGGATAACTTCTTTGGCATGGGGTAAGTCTACCACAAGGTCCCGTCTTTGCAGAATGCCTCCTGGGTCCCATAACACAAAGGTTTGCAATCAATTGCAAGATGGCAACAACCAATCAAGATCGTGGTTGCACACACTTATGGTTCAAAAGACTGACCAGCAACCAATCAGAGTAGCTCTTTCATATTTGCAATTGATCAGAAACCTTTGTGTTAGGGGGCCCCAGTATCTCCCAAGATTCTTCAGAACGATGATAACATATTAGTTACAGAAATATACACCTTGAATCTCAAAAAGTTCAAATGTTCAGTAGATCAAAAAACATGAGGGCCAATGCACTATAGCGTACTCTTGGACACATGGTGGTGGCTTAATTTTGGGGTTAAGATAGTTGGGATTTGGACAGGACTTTAATGATTACCTAGAGATTAACCAAGTAAAGGCCATTTCACCAAAACTTGAGATACAAGGTTTTCTTGTGACTCTTAAGAGAATTGAGTTGATTTCTCATTGATTTAGGTTAATTACCACTTGCAACAATTCTCGGGAGCATTGTAATTAACCTTTCCTTTTTTATTTTGTGATGGTTTCTTCAACAATTGTATATCATTAAGAGAACTTCAATGTATCATGAAATTTTCTCTTCATCAGGGTGGCACGCAGCAGCAGAAAGAGCTGATAGAACAGGCTGCATCAGTGGTGGCTAATGACAACGTGGAACTGGCCTGTTGCTTCATTCAGAAGTGTGCTGTAGAGAAAGCCATCCCTGAGATGGACCGAAGACTAGCCACAGAGATTGAGCTCCGTAAGCATGCCAGGAACGAGAACCGTCGCTACTGTGATCCAGTGGTCCTCACCTATCAGGCTGAAAGGATGCCAGAGCAGATCAGGTTAAAGGTAAATTTGAAACAACCATTCTGATTGGTTCACAGTGAGATTTTTATGTAAAAAGTTCTTGCAAGGAGGAGCCTGATTGGTTACTATCCATTTGCAATAAAGAGTTGCGATCAATTCCAAATTTGAAACAGCCATTCTGATCGGTTGAAAGTGAGATTTTTATGCAAGAAGTCCATGCAACAGGGATTCTGATTTGTTACTATCCATTTGCAATTGATCGTAACTCTTTATATGTTACTGGGCACAGATCCTGTAAATCTGTGATAACTCATATCAATGCAGAATACTTGCATTCTGAATTCAATGGGTTTTTCTCCTCAAATTAGCACCAATTGCATTTTGTTTCACTCTTGCATAAATAAACTTGTCTAAAAACTGAATGAAAATGACAACTTGCCTCTGGGCTTACAGCATTTAGTTACATCACAGGATTTATGTCTGCAGGAATTTTAATTCAATTCATTTAAATCTTTATGCCCATAAAATTCACTTGGAAAATTTACATGGTATTTTTTTTCAGCAACATTGCAGAATAAATATGAAAGGAAAAAGATACCGACAGCTGTAATATAAATTATTTAATATGTGCACATATAATAGTAAGATTTTCGACATGTACAATGGAATATGGAATGATGTTGATTGATTATAACATGTCATCCTATTTTTCCCTATAAATTATGCAAATTTGATTAGTTTACCATTCTTAATATCGTTTTTTTTTTCTCTAGGTTGGAGGTGTACCTCAAGGTCAGATAGCTGTATATGAAGAGTTTGCTCGCAGCATTCCAGGGTTTCTACCCACACCTGAAGCAAACCAACCGCCTGGTTTTTTAGCCAAGCTTACTCAGGTATGTCTGTTAATTAAAGGGATGCAGTAACATTGATTAAATTGAGATTTTATTTCATTGTCATTGATTAAACAGTATAATTGCATTTAAATCTAATTCATTTTGTAAAAATGACATTATAAAACCATATGAATATAACAGGGTTTGCAAAATATCTTCTCTTTTGTACATGGAATACAAGTGTTTAAAGTTGTTTTGCTCAGTTTTGTAATCTGCCAATAAAATGAGTGTTATTGAATGAGCTATCAATGTAAATGTGTATGAATAGTCAACTGAAAAAATTGCCAAAGAGATTTGTAGCTCACCTGTGCTTGTAGCAATACCACTGGGAATTTCAGATAAGAATAAAATATAAACATAGACCAAAGCAAATATTCTGAGTTGGTTGAGCGGGTATCTTCAACTCTCTGCATTTACGTACAAATGGATTAGACCCAGGTTTGAATATCAGTAAAGTCTTTTTGATAGTGACGTTTAAGGTCGGTCCTAGATGTAAATAGTCATATCTGATGGAAACAAGTATGTCAGAATCTAGTCAACCAACCAAAACACTGGATTTGAAAATTAAGTTGGTTCTTCCTAATCACCCGAAGGATGCTGTAGAGCCCTTCCCCACTGAAATAGGCCAATATCTTATGTATGGTAGAGGTACCTTAGTCCAAGCACCCTCTAATACGAGCGATATGTGCGCTTATTTTCTTGAGCAGTCGAGAAAACGACAAGCCTATATCGGAGATATCACAAGAACTTTCACGGGAAATCATTGGTTTCTTGTATTTTTATGATTTTATGAAATTGTCAAGAAATCACGTAATTGAGACAGGAAATGCAAATTTACATTCACTTACTGTATGTGCGTGGACTAATGTACCGTTCAGTTTTGCCAAAGCAAAATTGACACCGTCACGGAATCGATTCGGCTTACGCATTCACCTAATATTTCTGTCGTAGTTTTCTCTATAAATGTTCCTTAGAATTTTAACATTTAAAAGAGCGAATAATTTTTGATAGAAATATTGGATTATCTTATTTTTTAGCAGTTGATAACAAATTGCGTGGACTTAGGTACCTCCATCATATATGATTCCTGCATAGAGAGCAACAGTTTTGGCAATGTAATGATTCAATTTCTTGTTTCCTTGACAGTCTTACGCCGTTGATGAGATCACCCAGATCTATGACAAATGTATTACTGAGATTGACCAGCACCTACAGTTCATCAACCAAGTCATGCCACAGTCACAGCATGTCCAGATCTTACAGATCCTCCTAGAGTCTGTCATGGTAGCCAGGAACTCAAGGGAGATTGTCACAGCTCTAGCCTGCCTCCAGAAGGTGAGAAATCATTTATAAAAATATAAGACAGGGTGAAGATAATAAGGCAGAGATGCCAACAGTACGGAATAGTTAGAACATTAGAACGCAAATAACGCAAATAGTCAAAACAGCTGATATAAATGTCTGATTCTCATGGGGACTTTTAATTCGCACACCATGTAAAATTTCTCCCATTAAAAATTGATGGCCTATGATCGATAAATGCTTATATCGGTGCACCAATGTACAGCTCGATAGGAGCAGATGTTCTTGCGTGTGTGTGTTCATCAGGAATTTTTCAGTACATTTGTTGATGAAATATTTGTGTGAGATTTGTTGCTGCACAGAAATGCATGGAAACGGTGAGTAAAAAGCTGTATTGCTCCCCATTATTTGAAGAATGGCATTAGAAGGAAATTGCAGGATATTGTTTTGAATCTCAAAATTCCAGCTTGAAAAGAGCTAGATACTTTGAGTAATCAATCCTTCAAAAATGAGTTATGATTAATCAGAGTTGTCTTTATTGAAAATTAAAAAAAAAACAATGAAAAATATCTGCTTTGTAACTATCATTGTAGCTATAATTTCACAAGATAGAAGAATATCATCAGCAGGACAATTAGTTGAATTCATATAACCAATGTCCCCTAATATATTTTATTCTTGATCTTGCCAGGCTGTTGAAGGTCTTCTGGAAGGCTACACAGTGAGCTCCCTAGATCCCAATGCAGCATTACGCTACCGAGATGCTCACATCCTAGTTCTCAAGTCACTCCAAGACCAGCGAGCATACGGTCCACAATGGACAAACAAGCAAGTCACAAGGTATGAACATGGGTGCTTTCATGCATCATCAAACCTGTCTAGGGGGACTTTTCACCAAGTTGTGCGAAAGTTATGAAT
This sequence comes from Paracentrotus lividus, assembly GCA_940671915.1. Classification (NCBI taxonomy): domain Eukaryota; kingdom Metazoa; phylum Echinodermata; class Echinoidea; order Camarodonta; family Echinidae; genus Paracentrotus; species Paracentrotus lividus. The sequence continues at coordinate 284,261 of CALNVZ010003435.1, read as the reverse complement.
GAATCTACGAACGACTGGTGACACGTTCTTGCGCTAAATTATATAGCATTAGTATAGCACCCAAGAACATGTTCCAGTAGTTTGTAAAGTCGCTCGTAACTTTAAGAACAATTTGGTGAAATGCCCCCTAGGGGAATGTTTCACCAAGACGTTTGTAAAGTTATGAATGAATTCACAAACAACTGAAACATGTTCTTTGGAGCTGTACTGATCAGATTAATCAAGAACTGAACATGAACATGATTCAAATCTGTGATTCTGGACTAAATCTATGCCCTGTAACACAAAGACTTATGATTGATAAAAAGTTACGATTGATTTCTTTTCTCGGTAGTCTCATTTGAAAACCAGGTACAGTCATGGATTATGATTTAGATATGATTAAGTGTAGGGTTAGTGCTAGGGTTAGGATTAGGGGGGTCTTTTAGGCCCCCCCCCCCCCCCCCCCCCCCCCCCCGTTCAATTAGGGTTAAGAAGAAGAGTTATCTTAGGAAGCAGGATAGGAAAAGTGACTTTACAAATTGATGAGTTAGAGATGAGTAGGAATAGGAATGAATAAATTTAAATCAAGTGAATGGTATTAATTATTCTCTAATATGAAAATGATATTATTATTATTATTATTGTTATCGTTCTTATCCCTTTTTATCCTCCCCATACAGAGTTGTTTGTGAGACTAGCAGTGAAAGAAAGTACAACCTTGATGCCATTGAACAGCTGTTACGAACACACCTTGTCAATCTACAAACCTTTGATATGCACATTGCCACAGTAAGTCATCTTGTGTCATCTCCCATTAGCTATCTTATCTTATATAGTACTGTATACATGTAAGTGGTTATTTTTGCAGTGGTTTTAACAGGCAGAGTTCCAGGATTCATAATTTCTAAAGATTGTTCAGGACCAATTTTTTTTACAATAGCAGCTCTATTATGTTTGGGCATGGGCTGACACTTTTGATTGTATGACGTAAGGCTGGTTAAGGTCTGTCCTCATTAAAATTTCCACTTCAATATAAGGTTATTTATGGCAATGAAGAAATCACAAAAACCAAGAAATTATCCATTTGCAAATTTCCCCCATCTACAGTAAAAGCTGCTTCATGTATTGTTCTCAATCTGTCATTACTAAATAAAACAAAAAAAATAAAAAAAAGAGCAATCAAATAAATGTTTGTTGAGGAAAGATTTTTGATTAGATATATCAATTGTTGATCTTTAAATTACTTGATGTTTTTAATTTACTTCTAACACGAACCCTACAATCCTCTATCTCCTTCAAATTCCGTTGTCTGAGAAAACATGGGGGGACAAGCATTTGCTCATGCTGGGCCAGCACTATGGAACAGATTTCCACAGGAGTTGAAGAGTTCATCTTCTCTTGAAACATTTAGAACAAACCTCAAGACTTAATTGTTTGATTTATCATATTTTTGAAGACAGACATTCATTTAACTTTGTAATGTTTAATTATCTTTGTAATGTGTAATATTCTTTATTTTTGTATTCTATTAATGTGTAAAAGTGCCTTGAGCATTTAATGAAATGGATAATGGCACGATACAAGTCACAGCTATTATTATTATTATTATTACTTTTCTCCCTGCAGTCTATGGAGAATGGGCTTAACTATGCAGCAGTAGGGTTCGCCATGAGCGTAGTCAAACGTTTCCTAATTGATGAGAAACAGAGTAATGTCCTGAATGAAGCTGATCTCTACAATACGCTTCATGTGCTAGCCAGGATTGCAACACAGAGCCCTAACCCACCAGAAGGGTAAGAAAAACATTTATAGGACCCCTCTGAAGGATCCTGTCAATTCTACTGAACTGGGGCTCTGGCAGAATTACTATTCATTATATATTTTTAAGCTTTTGATATGGAATTTAAAACAAAACAGAGAGATGCAAAATTTAGATTCTCTCTTTCTCTTCATTTAGATTGAAATAGGAGAGAGACTATCCATGGAGACTTTATGTGACCCTTTGGTTCAAAACCCTCAATAGGCCACCAAACTTTGTATTTTGGGTTTAAAATATTTTCTGAAAGTAGAAATTCCAAGCTTTCCGATGATTTAATTTTACAAAAGTATTTCCAAGTTAAATATCATGTCATAGTAAGGGCTACCAATTAGATCCCTTGCCTCCCCCCCCCCCCCAAAAAAAAGAAGCTTCTCCTCCTTTTTGCTCTGTTCTATTTTCAACCTATTGGTTGTTTTAGGTGTGAGGTCAAATAGAGGTTTCAATCCCAGCCTTCTGGCGAGAAAAGTAGTGTGAAGCCCTAAGATTAATTACCAATAGTGGTAGACTTTTTTTAAGTTCAGTCCCAAATATTCAAACCCATGTCATGTTTTGTGCTTTTCCCAATAGTTTGCCCCAGTTGATTGAGCTGGTAAGGCAGAACCATGACCCAGCCTTTCTTGATAAGGCACCAGGCGGTCCAACCTCAATGATGCACTCTGGTATCTCCCAGGCTAGAGAGTTTGACGATCCCCCAGGCTTGAGGGAGAAGACAGAGTACCTCCTGAGGGAGTGGGTCAACATGTACTACTCACCAGCAGGGGGCAAGGACAGCACCAAGGCCTTCTCAGCATTTGTCAATCAGGTGAGTAGATGTTGTGTTCTTACTCCCTCACAGAATTCAGCTCTTATACTTATCCTTTTGGCACCTATGTACTGAAGCAACTTCTTAATTGGAAAACTCAGTAAGGTTCCTGGCAGATTTAGAAGTTGGAGCAGCGAATTGTGATTGCAGCATAAGTGTGAATGCTTGTGGAAATGATAATGGCTACTGGACACTTATTGCGTAGTTAAATGTACATGTGTCAACTATCATGCATGTTTCAGGTTAAATCCAGTTTTCGTAAAAATAGTACACCTCAAATCTCACCTAAAGTCGTCTCAATCTTGTCCATAAACTTCAATGTTCGTGGAGGAGTACTATTTCAGGAGCAAATTTGATGTTAGATAAGAAAATAAATGAAAATGATTCAGTTTTCTTCTTGTAGGAACCTCTTGTAGTTTCAGTTAAACCACTGTAGTACAAGTCACCTAAGATGGCACAATCACAATACTAATACTTATACACTCTTGCCTTCTCCCCTGTCTTTCAGATGCACCAGCAAGGTATCCTCAAGACTGACGATCTGATCACCCGCTTCTTCCGCCTCTCCATTGAGCTGTGTGTGGATGTGTGCTACCGTGCCCTTGCTGAACAAGTGCATAGTCAGGCCCTAACCAGAGCCAAGTGCTTCCAGACACTGGATGCCTTTGTCAGGCTCATTGCCTTGTTGGTCAAGCACTCTGGCGATGCTACCAATCCGGTCACCAAGATCAACCTGCTCAATAAGGTAAGTGGGGTCAAGGGTCATGCTTTCTAAGGAGGGGGGGGCGGGGGGGTGGGGTGTGCCCTAGCTGAGCAGGTTCATAGTCAGGCCCTGACCAGAGCCAAGTGCTTCCAGACACTGGATGCCTTTGTCAGGCTCATTGCCTTGCTGGTAAAACACTCTGGCGATGCTACCAACCCGGTCACAAAGATCAACCTACTCGATAAGGTGAGTAAGGTCATTAATAGAGATCTGTCAACTCTTCTTATGATTCTTGGGTGGTGTTTCACCAAGTTGTTTGTGAAACACCACGCTGAATTCCAGCTTCCCATTTAACGTTATGGACCCTTAATTCCTCCTTTTTATGCCTCCGCCACCGAAGGTGGTGCCGGAGGCATTATGTTTTCGGGTTGTCCGTCCGTCCGTCCGTCCGTCCGTACGTCCGTTACGTCCGTCCGTGTTTTTCGTTCTCGCGATAACTTAAGAACGTTTGACGGATCACTTTGAAACTTGGATCATGTATGCATATGGTAGGGACAATGATCTGATTAGACTTTGGGGTCATTAGGTCAAAGGTCACAGAGGTCATTGTATTCATGAAAATGGCTCGTTCTCGCCATAACTTAAAAACCGTTTGACGGGTCAACTTCAAACTTGGGTAATGTGTGCCTATGGGAGGGGCAATGAACTGATTAGATTTTTAGGGTCATGAGGTCAAAGTCACAGATGTCGTTGTATACATGAAAATGGTTCGTTCTTCGCAATAACTTAAGAACGGTTTGACGGGTCACTTCAAACTTGGATCATGTATGCATATGGTAGGGACAATGAACTGAATTAGAATTTGGGGTCATGAGGTCAAAGGTCACAGGTCATTGTGTACATGAAAATGGCTCGTTCTTGCGATAACTTAAGAACCGTTTGAGGGATAAACTTAAAACTTGGGTCATATGTGCATATATGAAGGGTCAATAAACTTATTAGATTTTGGGGTCATGAGGTCAAAGTTCACAGGTCATTGTGTACGTGAAAATGGCTCTCGTTCTTGCGATAACTTAAGAACCGTTTGAGGGATCAACTTCAAACTTGGATCATATTTACATATGGGAGGGACAATAAACTTATCAGTTTTGGGGTCATGAGGTCAAAGGTCACAGAGGTTATTGTGTACATTAAAATGGCTTGTTCTCGCAATAAACTTAAAAACCGTTGACGGATCAATTTCAAACTTGGGTATATGTGCATATGGGACGGACAATAAAACTGATTAGAATTTAGAGTCATGAGGTCAAAGTTCAAAAGGCACAGAGGAACTTGTGTACGTGAAAATGGCTTGTTCTTGCGATAACTTAAGAACAGTTTGATGGATGAACATCAAACTTGGGTCATGTGTGCATATGGTAGGGGACAATGAATTTATTATATTTTGAGGTCATGAAGTCAAAGGTCAAGGGTCACAGACGTCATTGTACACATGAAAATGGCACGTTCTTGCTGTAACTTCTGAACCGTTTTATGGATCAACTTCAAACTTGGGTCATGTGGGAGGAAAGATGAACTGATTAGATTTTTGACGTCAGGACATCAAAGTCACTGGTTATTTTATGTAAATGACTCGTTTGTGCAATTTCTGAAGGACCTTTGACAGATCAACTTAACATGTTTATCCTTTTTATTACATCAGTAGCCATCCTTCCTGAGTTGGAAATAATTCTGATGATACAACTTTAATAGATTTGGGGTCAATATCTCAAAGATGTTCATGGTATAAATGGATGTTAAATACTCAACATGCGCATGCCTTTTTTTCCGATGTGGCAATACGGAGGCATGCCTTCCGACCGTGCACGGTCGAAGATTCATCTAGTTTTTTTCTTTTTTTTAATCACTAATCAAAATGCATTGCATCAGTCATACTTGACCCTATGCAAAGCATCCCATTTCAACCTCGTACAGTCCTATTGATGAAAAATATGACAATGGTTTTTACTGTTCATATCTTGCTTAGGTTCTTGGAATAGTAGCAGGTGTACTATTGCAGGATCATGAGGTACGTCAGACAGAGTTTCATCAGCTGGCTTACCATCGTATCTTCAGTATGCTTCTCCTTGAGCTCAACGCTCCAGAACAGATCCTGGAGGCAATCAACTTCCAAGTCATGTCAGCTTTCTGGTAAGTCTCTCAGCTATTGCAGTAAGTGAAATGATGTGGTGTTCCACATGGTAAATTGCCATTTGGTCTCATCGCACATGGTCTAATTCCATATCGTTTATAGACAATTCATGTAAATACCTTTTGGTCTAATTACCATTTCGCCTATTTACCATTTTGTTTAATGTCCAGTTCCTCTAATTTCCACTTGGTCTATCACCTCTTGGTCAATTCCAGTAACAAACTGGTAAGACATCAAATATTCATTTGGGCTTAAGACAAAAATGTAATTAGACCAGTATTAGAGGAATTGGCAATTTGACCAAGTGGTTAATAGACCTAATGAGAATTAGACCAAGGGAAAATTAGACCAAATTGTTAGTAGATCAAATGGGTTTAGCCCATGTGGTACTAAACAAACAGAGAATTGAACGTACTGCTTTCAGACCAAGTGGTTATAAACCTTCCATGTCATGTACAAGATGTTTTAATATTCTGCTTAATATTTCAAATAAAAGGAAATACATGTGATTAAAAGCAATTCAATTCCATTTTAAAGGTGGGAATTCCACAATAATATTCTAATGCAATTTATTTATTGTCAATGTATTCAAAATGTTTGTTTAAAACCAACAAAAATGATGTGTCTGGTTGCAATATCAGGCTGTCTGACCTCATCAGCATTGTGGAACAGGCCACCGTTACTCTTCTACATCTTCAGTATAGAATAAAGAATAATTCCTCAGTCTTTTAACTTTACAGTACTAGAAAATCAGTTTGCAGATACATTTTGAAGAATTCTTCTAATTCTCTGTTATTTTCCCTTCCTGGCAGCAATGCTCTCCATGTACTGAGACCATCCAAGGCTCCTGGATTCGTTTATGCCTGGCTTGAACTGATCTCACATCGTATCTTCATTGCTAGGATGCTTGGTATGCTTCCTCAACAGAAGGTAAGATCACAAATATAATAGGGGAGACTGGGGTAATTATGGCCCCCTTTTTGACATTTCCTATTACTACCATTAAATGAAAAGTCTAATAATATGCTAATTATGTGAAAATACAGTTAGTCTATATACTTATAATATACAATGGAAAGTATAAACCTGTGACTTCTCATTTGCATATTAATTACCATTATGTTAACAACTTTGTGGGGCCATAATTACCCCACAGGTTGAGGTGTTTATTTACACTTATCGACCACCAACAATGATTTAATCAATAATTGGTTCAGCCAAAATGTTGAAATTTTCCAGTCATAGCAATACATATATTTATGTAGATAATCATACAAGTGAATGTCCTCATCTACGCTTATACACTGTTTATGCATTGGGGGCCATAATTACCCCTAGTGACATTTTCAATTTGATCCCTCTTTACAGCTCTACTATTGGAGATATTCAGGTGGAAGTTTTTCTGTTGTGTTTGTTAGTTCCTATTGTTTCTGTTTCAATCAAAATTTCATTGTAAATGATTCTAATTAATTATATCACACCCCAAATAAAAAAGCAGACTTGCCACTTTCCAACAAACAGAATTGTGATTGCCATACATTTCAGGCTCCCCTAAGCACAAAATTTGAAGTAAATGGCTTATTTTTCTCACATGATAGTAGGAAGAGTTTATCTAGGCATGTGTAAAACAATAATTATTGTGTAATGCAGCAAAGAATTAATAAGCTCTCAAAGACAAAGGGGCCATAATTACCCCAGGGCCATAATTACCCCAGTCTCCCCTATACCTTTTATTGAAAAATACTGCATTCAGTATTTGATTGGTAGAGTCTGATTCAGATAATAATTCCTCTAAGAATCCTAAACATAAATTACTATCTTTCAAATGTAAACAGATATATTGATACAGTCAAACAGTACAATGAAAGAAAGGACTTGAAAATGAGAAGAAGATTGAAAAAGTTGTCCTTTTTTTTAACGCTGTTCAGCAGGGTTATAGGACAGCTCCCCTGGAAGTCAACTTCCTTGGTGATTACTCCTGGTGGACAGCTCTATTGGAGAACAATTCCCCGAAGGAGAACGCTCCACTGGGAAAAATTCTCCCAGGGACGACTCCTCCGGAGGACAACTATACGAAGTTAAGTTGTAATCAGTAGGAGTTGTCGTCTGGAGGAGTTGTCGTCTGGAGGAGTTGTCCTTATGGGTTGTGGTCCTCCAGGAGAGCAGTCCTCAGGGAGACTGAGGGAAATGCCTGTGTAATGCTTGATATGTTTATTCCTTCTGCAGGGATGGCCTATGTATGCAGGTCTACTGACAGGTCTCTTCAAGTTCATGACACCATTCATGCGCAATGCAGAACTTCCAAAGCACCTGGCATTACTCTACAAGGTAAGAACATCTGCTTGTACTCCTTGAGGAAAAAAATCTGAAAAGGAAAAGCAGAGTTGTGGGATCCTCTTTGTTATGGTAAACGATATATACATTTATCTTGTGAAGTTATGTAATGCATGATCGGGAAATTCTCAGTTCAACCATAATCGCATTTTTGCACTCTCGTGATGTCTGAAATGGCATTTTTGTTATTGTGATTTCAAGCACGAGTTCAACTCATGACCCTTCAACGATTCGCAAAATATATTTCCTGTACAGTAAGTAATCATAATATTGATTGTTTCTTTCTATGTAACAAGGCACAAGTCGCAAAGATTTAGGTGATGTGAATATCCCTCTCACCATTGGATCTTCAAAATTAAGTTCACATTAATTTTTTTTCTGTCAGGGTACTCTGAGAGTACTGCTAGTGCTCCTACATGACTTCCCTGAGTTCCTATGTGATTACCACTATGGCTTCTGTGATGTCATCCCTCCAAACTGCATCCAGATGCGCAACCTCATTCTATCTGCCTTCCCTCGTAACATGAGGCTGCCGGACCCGTTCACACCAAACCTCAAGGTATAGTTTACAGTTTCGTTGAGTTCTTGAACAGCTCAACTGGAGGTCAAGTCCCCTGAGGACAGCTCACCACAGGAAAGCTCAAACAAAGACAGCTCCCCTGGAGAAAGTGCCCTTTGGGGGAGCTTTCCATGGGTAATTCGTCATGAAGTAAGTTGTCCTCCATGGGAGTTGACCTTTGATGGAGTTGGTCTCCGGGTGAGTTGTTCTTCAGGGGAGCGGTACAATCAGGGACTTTTAAGGTTGGAGTTGTCCTCCAGAAGAGACTTTCATTGACATTTTCATAATAATAGTAATAATACCGGTTTCTTATAAAGCACTTTACCTTTTAAGACCAAAGCGCTTACACTATATTATTACCCCGGTCATTGGATTCATTTTTCGATCCCACACTTTACAGTGCACAATCTCCACTCCCTGGGGAGCATTCCAGCCGGTCGCCTGTTAGGCACACACATGCTCAAGCGAACCACATAGCATTCGCAATCCTACCGGGTACCCATTTTTATCACCTCGGGTGGGGTCAAGCATGTAGATAAAATGCCTTGCTCAAGGGACATAAGTGTCGGTGTGGGAATTGAACCCACGGTCTTTGCATTGACAGTCCAGTGGTGAGCTCTATGTAAAGGGGAATAATCTACAAATATATGAGATGCCATCAGGAACCATGTATACTTTTATAGTATTGAAGGACCCTCTGTGATCATTATTTTTAATAGAAATAATCATGTTTGCTCCTCCCTACAGGTTGACATGTTATCAGATATCGCCCATCATCCTCGCATCCTGACCAACTATGTCACTGTCATCCAGCCTGCATCGTTTAAAAAGGTCAGTTATTCCTCTTATCATAAATGGTCATTAATTTACATCTATAGGCATATTTCTAACAGGCATGTATCAAATATTGATTTTTAATGCTTGTAGATTTGTGAGCATTTCTTATTGTTGTTTTCTAATTTTAGAGCCTCCAAACAAACAATATTGCTTGTCAGCTATAGGTGTCTTCGGTATCTGTTTAACCTTTATGTTTTCAGCTTTGTTTTGTTATTACTGTTTTGTCCAAACAGTCTACTCCTGTTTTAATGATTACATATAAAAATTAGGTTATAACAATGCAATTTTCCCCATGCCAGTTTTTGGAATGTGCAAACTGAAAACTTAAACTTTCCACTTCATTGTAAGGCTATTTATGCTTATGAAAACCTCACAATAATCTAAATTATGTCTGACTGACTTACCCCAGTTAGTCCCATTCACAAAAATATCTGTCCATGAAAATGTTGGTATGGTTCAGACAATAATTGACTTTTTTGGATCACATATTTGAATGGGAGTTGACTGTATATGAATATTAACAAACCCCTATTCAACCCACCTCCAGGATCTGGACTCGTACATCAAGACCCGCAGCCCCGTCACGTTCCTGTCAGAGCTCCGAAGCCACATGCAGGTCTCCCAGGAGCCTGGCCAACGCTACAACGTATCCTTGATGAACGCCCTGGTGCTGTACGTAGGCATGCAAGCAATCAATTACATCCAGAGCAAGGGAAGCACGCCCTCTATGAGCACCATCACCCATTCCTCGCACATGGACATCTATCAGAACCTGGTGGTGGATTTGGATACAGAAGGTCAGTAGAAGTTGTTCTGGTTTAGTGGGAAAAATATCTGGACTATTGACCATGTGATCCCTGCCAATTCACTGCTATCCCTTTGCAAGGCGATAATGATGGTATCCAGAATAGACAAATCTAGTGGCCAGACCTACAAACTGTTGGTTTATAATTAAAGGACATTGTGGTTTGTGCTTGAACACCATGTCATAACTGCTATTAAAGGCCCTATTTCAATGGCCATGAGACTATTTTGACACTCAAGTCTCTGTAATCGCTGAGACATCGCTGATACGTCTCCTGAATCGAAGACTTTTTTCCATTCCCGAGCAAGTCACAGCAGCGTCTCCAAGATTTTCCGGAGACATCGCAGCAACTTTTTTTTTGGGGGGGAGGGGTTTTCTCCCGAGTCTCTGCCAGTGAAATAGATTCTTTAGCTCAGGCCAGGGTAATAATAAATGTGTATCATTATGTATCCTATATGACAAAGTGTTATGTAAATCCATTAGTTATATTAAAGGGGACTGAAAGTCGGAGATCGTGGGGAATGCGCGCTTTTCTTGAGCTCCATTGACTCGTACACAATCGAAAGTGAGGCTCACACATGGGTCAGCCTACTGGAGATTAACATTCCGACAGTGAACATTACGAAGTTGACCGAATTCAGTCGATCAATAGCTTCGGGTTCTCAAATTCCTCAACAATCCTTAGTTTCTAGACTCTCAACGGGTCTCATCGCATAAATTCAAAGAGAGGACTTGTATAATGCTCTATTTCAAAAACAAAACATAGGTCAGATTTACTTCAGAATTCTGGTTAGTTAGTCTAGCCATGAAGGATTACCTCCAAGGTCGCTCTCTTCCCAGACCAGACGTGTTATCAGAGAAGATTACGTAACACCCTTCAGGCTGTCCATGCAATGTTATCATTTCGTCGGGGATAAGGCGATTTCCCCATGGTTTATCAATTATAAGTCCCTTTAAACTGAACCTATTGACAAATGTTAGTCTTGTGTTTTTTGACAGGTCGCTACTTGTTCTTGAATGCCATTGCCAACCAGCTGCGCTACCCGAACAGCCACACCCACTACTTCAGCTGCACACTGCTCTATCTGTTTGCTGAGGCTAACACAGAGGCCATACAGGAACAGATCACTCGGTGAGTACACACTGTAGGATAGTGACAAGAATTAAAAGGGGGATGGGGGATTTGCCCCTGAAATGCCACAAATTATAAAATGGCCTCTAAAAAGGTTTGATATCTTTGTGTCCTAGTTTTATGCTGTCAGGTTTTACATGTAGTACCACAAAATAATTTTTTTAAATACTTTTTTAACTGCTATAGAATGACCAAAGGTATAGACGAATTCGGTTTGGGTGATGTTTTGTCATGGTGGCAGCCATTGCTGGGGGGGGGGGGGGGCCAGATTGTCCAGATTTCCAGATTGTCGGCCCTTTATCCCTTTGTCAGTTTTGTTATCTTATTTGTTTTTGTTTGTTGTGCTGTACTCTTTCTCATTTCTATTCCCCCCTTTTCTTTCCCGTTTCGTGATGTCCCAAGTCCTGTTCTATTGTACATAGCCTTTCTGTTCTATTATGCCAACCCTCTTCGTATTATCCTATATATCATTTATAAGTATTTAGCTAGTTATAAATATGTTTTTACTCATTTTGTTTTACTCATAACATGATATAAATGCTCACCGGAAATTTTCGGTGAAGAGGGGACCTACACCTTACAAGCTTTGCTTTTTACCAGGGTCTCCTCGTCTTTCTTTTACATGAAATTAATTTCGTATCTTTTTTGTTTACTTTACTTATAAACTATGTATCAATGTAAACCTGATGAAGTTAAAAATGTATGTAATATTTTGTCCTACATTGTATACAACATGTGAAAGAAGGATCAATAAAATATCTATCTAAATATCTATCAATGTACTACACATGCTCCTTGTGTGCGCATGCATGCGTAACAAAGGAAAATGTACAAACGCGCAGACATCCGCGCACATAGAGGGCTCACTTCCATGAAATGCTGCCCGAATTGGTCTATAGTCCACTCTGGCTATTATGAGGTGCTCAGGACTAAGCCTATTACTACATTATTAAAATCTTAGCCTGAACACTTAGAAGTGGACTATATTCTTATTTTGAATAATCTCACAAATATCTGCCATGTCAGTGATGCAAGGGTTATTCAAAATATGCAATATTTTTTCTGTCAGATTTTCATATTTGTTGTTATGCTGTTGTGCTGGCAATTGATGACAATTTCTGAGCGCTTTAAAAGAAGCTGTCACATGGATACTCTAAAAATAATTACTCGCACTCGTGCCATTCACCTTGAATATTATTTACAGTTTATTTCGATCCACTTTCAATATTTACACGTAACTGTCAATTTACAATCAGCAAATTAACCCTTTGAGGAGAAAAACTCTTCGTCCTCAAAATACTAAAACAAATCGTCTTTCTTCAAATACACCCCTTCTTCAATTGTAGTCTATTTTCAAAGTCTTAATGGTTTCCTCACAATTCAGAAAACAAATATTATATTCAAATCAAGTAGCCTGGAAACCAAGAGTCTATCAATTTCACTTCTACTTTCCAATAAGCAAAACCCTAAGGAAAAATATCCTGGACTGGTTTAAATCCCAATTCTCAAACTATCATAAAATCTAAGAAGCTAATCTAAAGTTAAGACTTCAAATTATCCCAACAACTTTAACCTTCCTCTACACACCACCAACAACAATGAAAAAGATCCTGTACTGACCTAAATTCAATGTACTAAAGGGGAGACTTCACACTATCCCAACACCTTTAAACTTCCACGTCACAAAGACCACATGAATAAGATCCTGCAATTGACCTAAATTCATAAACACTAAAGGGGAGATTTCACACTATCCCAACACCTTTAAACTTCCATGTCACAAAGACCAACTATACTAAAGGGGGAGATTTCACACTATCCCTACACCTTTAAACTTACATGTCACAAAGACCAACTACTAAAGGGGAGATTTCACACTATCCCTACACCTTTAAACACCCATGTCACAAAGACCATATGAATAAGATCCTGCAATTGACCTAAATTCATAATCAATAAAGGGGAGATTTCACACTATCCCAACACCTTTAAACTTCCATGTCACAAAGACCAACTATAAATGAAATCATTGATCCCAATTCATAAACATACTTATCCTAAAGGGGGGACTTCACACTATCCCAACACCTTAACCTTCAATGTCACAAAGACCATATTATGAAGAGATCCTGCACTTGACCTAAATTCATACATATGCCTATCCCAAAGGGGGGACTTCACACTATCCCAACGCCTTTACACTTCCAATTCACAAAGACATTATGAATAAGATTATACCTGATCTAAATTTATAACACCAACTACCCATCTATCCTATGTATCTTCACAAAATTATCTTCTTTCACTAAAGTGTCTTCACTAATTCTCTATATATCTGTCTATCTCCATAAATCAAAGTATTCTCAATACTCCCTACAAAACATACGCAGCATCAAACATTGAATGTAAATATATTATTAACAAAGATAAGGATTATGCTCTAATCCAGAGTTTACGATGATATCGAGTTCGTATTCTTATGTTGACTCGTCGCTATAGAAATCGTTCCATAAAAAAAAGAAAACATCCGTGAGATCTGTATCTTTATCTCAGGTAAGCGTCTATAATATATCGCTGATTAAAAAGGCGGTCGAAACTCAAAATGTCTTCTCTGTCTCTATAAGTTTGCTGAGTTAGATATTAAAAAAATAAATACGTCACCAAACTCGAGCTCTTTCAAAAAAAGACTACGGAGACCAAAGCACGGTTACGAATTGACGGCGACAACCTGACGACAACTCCCGTCTAAGGGAAAGAACTTCCTGACTTCAGCCCCAACCTGGGTGCCATCTAAAATTCAAAACATACCAAAAACTTTTCTACTATATATTCTTGCAAAGTTGTATATCAAAAGTTAAACAGTATTTAACAATAAGCAAGATTGAACTTTGTAAATTATTACCAATATCTCATATCCACTCCTGCCACGATTTAATTATCCATGTGGCTTTAATAACTTTCTTTTACATTGTTTTGGAATATCACATTTTAGAAATAACATGCAAAACATTTTATCAAGTACATTTCAATGTATTTTATACATATATGCAACTGCAAATGATTATTTGTTTTATTTTTAAGTAATTAAAATTCTTTCCTGAACTTCAGCTATACACACTAACTTTCAGATAAAAGAAATTACATTTTAACTCACCGATGGCTGCTTAAAAACACTGCTTAAATATCTGTTGCATCTGAACTCATTCAGGATGAGAAAAAACCATAAAACTGAAACTGAAGTAGTATAAATTGTCTTCTTCTTGCAGAAAATGATGAGTACAAAATAAATCTAAAATGGCTCTTATTTTGCCAACTCAGGTAAAAGACGACTGTACTCGAAGAAGGTTAAAATCTGACTGCCCAGAGTGTGGGCAATTTAGTCTCCAAAACTCGTATATTCCAAACCACACCTTAAAATTATTTACCCATGACAAAAAATGTTCCATCAGCTGGTAAAAAGAAAGGTTCACCACACTTACATACCAAAATCAATCAAGCTGTACATGGAATCATTAAAAGGGAAAATTTTTGCAACCATCAATGGCACATACTTTCTATTCACAATTAAATAAAAGTAACTCTCTCTTTCTCTGCATGAATACTTCTATCACCTAGCAACTCACTTGGCAACTTATACAGCCAGCAACCTGGCTAGGGGACAAAAATGGAAGAGAGTTTTAGAAGAAAATAAAAAAATAAATTGAAAATGCATTTTCAATGTGACAGAAGCCACCATTACTATTATTATTATTATTCTTAATTATTTATTTTAGCAAGACTTACTCCACCCGTACATGTGATGGTCAGTCCAATACCTCTTGTATCACTTCATGCATAGACAAATTTTAGATGTTTATGAAAGTTGTTTTCTTTTTATATTGGCTTCTGCATTTGGATGTAGTGAACAAATTTTGTTTGTGAAATCAATCTAATCTTCTTGCAACTTATCTGAAATCGCTCTAAACATTTTCAAAAAATACTAAATTCTTTAGAAAGAACCATCGTATATCATCTATCGTTCTAATTCTCGACATTTTTTTTATCCCTTCTGCAGAGTATTACTAGAGCGTCTCATTGTAAACAGACCCCATCCATGGGGACTCCTCATTACATTCATCGAGCTCATTCGCAACCATCACTTCAAGTTCTGGAGTCATGAGTTTGTGCACTGTGCTCCTGAGATCAAGAAGTAAGTTCATGTCCTTTCCTAAAATTTTTGAGGCAGAGAGTCAAAGATCTGAATATAGAAACAGCCCTCCACTTTGCCAAGTTTAGTTCAATATGGGAAACCTCTTTGGTATAATTTACAGCACTCTCTTCCATTAGAATTGCCTGAAATGAAGGAAAAACTGTATTAAGTCCTCATCAGACAGACTCAAAAGATATTCAGCTTTTTCTGTATGTACTTGAAATAAGCTGTCATCGACTTGGGCCGTTCTTATACATACATACATGTGCTGAGTTGTGGATTTTCCTCGCTTAGTGTAACAGGATATAAGAGCAAGAAATTGCTCACAAATACACTGTAGGCTCAGTTTCTCTAAATAAATCAATATGCATCCTTAGAGAGGTCCAACTCCAAGGTCTAATCTATTTAGGGGTGAGGCAGACCTGCCAACCGTTCCGTTTTTAGCGTATTTGTTACGTTTTTTAGCTCTGAATACGCCAATACGTGTTTTGCATGTTTTGTTACGTTTTTTTCAATTTCCGATCATGTAGTATTGTATTATGCACGATCAGCTATCCATAAACGGAGTCACAGCGCTTATGCTCGGTTTGGGGCCTCGCGATCCGTATATATTATACGAATGTACAATGGCCGTACGTGTAGATCGCGTAGATCAAATCGGCCCCATACCGCGCATACAAACAACGCACATGTTTACGTTGTACATAGTCCATACACACATCACGTCGCATTCACGCAATGTGCATTGTGTGTACACAATAGCTCGCTGTGCATGTGTGCGGTGTTTTCTCGCATCTGCTATTTCTTCTAAGACGAAGCTGTACTTTTGGATTTTATTTGGAGACTTATTCTTGATTGTTTACCTACAATTTGTGAATCATCATGGTATCAAAATTAGGAAACAAATACTATGACCCGAATACACGACCAAATGGCATGAATTACACGTTCGTTCCAAAGAGATGTTTACAATGCCCGGCGATGTGAGATTGTTCAACTTCACTTCTTCAGAATCACTCAGATTGGAATATTTTGACATCTAACTTTTCTAAGTTAAGGTAGGGGGTCGGGAGATCATAAAGTTGCCTAATTTGTAGATCTTGATAATCAAGCTGCACAATTCCTGAAAAAAATTCTGTGAAAATTGTTTGATAATTTCTGCAAGTTAATTTACTTTGAAATTATGCGCGTGCAGTTTATCCATTCGCAAGCGAGAGCGAGCTGTCTTTGCGCCGATCCACTGGCGGCAAATGAATTGGGTGTGTCTCTCAAATGCGGGCAATGAACTACCAACTCATTTGAGGGAAATTGGGTCGAGATTACCAATTCAAAAATTTAAACCACATTCAGCCGATACATAGATTCAAACATCAAACTAGAGATATGAATTCAATCTCTTACCTGCATTTGTCTATGTTTTTTGAGCCTAGATACTGTATCTAGGCCCCTTTCTCTAATTTTTTTTTTTTTTTTTTTCTTCGATTTTTTTTTTTTTTTTTTTTTAAATCAAGAATAATAGCAATATGATAATTTGATAACTAATGGACATGATTTTGGAGTCTGATTTGTGCCTACAAGCACATATTTTAAAAAGGTGAATTATCATTCTCAATCTAAAGTTACCGATCTGTGTAACGTTAGATCTAAGATCTAACGTTACATCTATATTTTTTTTTCAATCATCTTTTATTTATTATTCTATTGTTCTCAAGAACTTATTTTCATGTTAGATTGAAATTCTGAAAGTTTTTTCACCGATCTCCCGACTACAGGCTCGCGATTGATGCTTTGAGACAATTATTTAAAAATACTCTTTCTTGTCAAAAAATACTCTTTTTCCCTTCTAAGAATACTTTTTTTCGTTGAAGAAGGTTGGCAGGTCTGGTGAGGGGATTTGGTTTGGCATAGGGTTCGGTAAAGTGTTTGTCCGAGGTTGAAGCTGGGTATCTTGTGGATGGTCGAAATTAATCAAGAAGCATCTGTTGATTTGGGATCTTACAAATACTGCAGTGACAATTGCTCTAGACTTTATTATATCTTTAGATGTAGGGTCAAGATTAGGGTTATGATAAGGTTTTATTTTGGGTTTAGGGTTAGGTACAGTGTTTAGTTCAGAGCTGAAGTTAGCAATTCGATTAGAGTTAGGAATTGAGTTGGCTGCAGAGTAATTGTCCCAGGAGCAAAGGTCAAAAGACCCATCGCTATAAAAATTTGTTGTTACAATTCTATTACAGGTATGCTGTTATCATTATCTCTCTTTCCTTCTGTTTCTTTGCAGGCTGTTTGAGTCTGTGGCTCGTAGCTGTATGCAGCAGAAGGGTACCGCACAGCCAGGAATGGCAAGAGAGAATGCTGAACCACTGGAAAACTAAACTGTGGTGCTCCAATACATATGCAGATGGAATAGGACAAGCTAACAATACCCATATATAAGGTTCAACAGAAATCCTATTGTTGAATTTGTGTCAATACATTATTCCTAGACTATTGGAATTTGAAATGTTACAAATTGCTTGAAGTCTCCTCCCAGCCACAATTTCCTCAGTTTCAAATAATGTGTGTTAGGTTGTGCCTTATTTGTTACAGTATTTGTAAAACGATCATTCTTGTATTCCAAATTTAGACAAAATTATGCAGACATTGTTGCATTATCCTTTGGAACTTTGGTTTCTGTTGGGAGGATTTATAGAATCATTGTTCCAGATTTGCTGATGAACAATCTTACCATGGTTTTATCAAAAGCTGAGTCACCATTGATGGCAAGATTTATTCAACATGATCCAGCACCCTGTTGCATAAACTTTAATGTTAACTCTGCCATCAATGGTTACTACCATCACCATGGCAACACTTCTCAACAACCAATCAAATTCTAGGATTCAATGGAAGGTATCATTAATGGCAAAGTTACCGTTAATAGTACATTTTATTCAACATAGCCCTGAAGTACCTCATAATTGACAGCTTTAATTTCTTAATCATTTTATTGAAATTGTATTGAGTTTGTATCATGGCTTGCTTGCTCAAGTTTGTATCATCGTTTTTGCACCACAATGTTGTATCAACTTGTTGTAGCCACATGTGTTGTGTCGACTAAATGACAAGTTGTTGACTTCAGCTGTGCTGGTCAATCAACATTAGCACTGGCTTTGATGCACAATCCGCCCATTGACATGTGTGCGTTCACTGCAGTTAAAATTATTGTGCTGTGTTTAACTATGGGAACCTGGTGCTTACTGTATTAAACCTAATTCGAATGAGAGAAGTCGACCGATAAATGCATAAAACCTCTATCACACATGATACACCGACTTCAGACCGACCGATGACCTTGCCATTCGCGGCAATGTAAATTTTTGTTTGGTTTTCTGTCGGTCTGGTTTCGGTCTCTCTTGTGTGACAAATACACTTAAGACTTCTCAAGTCAATTTGGCATTTGCAATGCGATAACAGAATTTTTAAACAGTATTTGAGTTGGAAGTATTTAAATTTTTTATTGTGCAGCTATTGACTCTGTTTTGTTGTTCTTTTTTTTTTTAATATATCGTTAAAATTATGAACGGAAAATATTTACATCATTGTATTTAAAAACGAAATGACCCTATTTTCATCAACCCCATTTTATAATAGCACTTCTATTTACTGATCTAGCCATCTTACTTTTTGTTTTTTTTATGCTGGTGGAACATATACAAATAGAATAATGCATGGATTAATCGTGATTAGTTAATTTCAAGGTAATGTCACCTAATCATTTGAGGTATTGAGTAAAGCAGAAATTTATTTGCAATAAAAGTATCAGATAGTCGAGCTTTATCATGCAAGTTTATTGAAACGTACAAAAATGGATATATATACAAGGACTAGGTTTGATTTAATTGAAATCATACTGGGGTGAAAATAGAGTATCTTGTGTGTATTCATTATGCTCAGTACCAAAGGACAAATTCAATGAGTTATTTTTTTTTCCCCCAGCAATATAAACTATATCCAGATATTTGGTTGGCATGTATCTTGTGCCAAAAAGTATAGATCGACAAGCAAACATGGAGGGATAGAGAAGAAGCGAAAAGGATTGACTGAATGAAGAATACCTATGCTCTAACTATTCACACTAGTGCATTACCAAGATTGTATATAATAATAATAATATGTACGTAGAAGACATTGGGGAAATAAATGAATAATTAGGTTTTGTAAGAGCTAAGCAACTCATCTGGCCGGGTCGGTTTCAGTTGCAGTGGTAGTGTATTATGATGTGCTCCCATCGTGAGAATAGTTGTAGTTTATAGACTGCGTTTGACGACCTGGCTGGATGAGATGCAGAATGCTTCAACCATTGTATGTAATTGTAGTTAGATTGTGATGGGTATGGATGTGTAAAGTAGCTATAAATGTCACGGATTGGCGGTGACAAATGTAAATTAGAAAATACTTGTACTGATGTCTTATCTGTCTTTTCTGAAAATATTTGAAATAAAAATGAAGGCATGTATATGAAACATGTAAAAGAAATTCCATCGTTTTGGTGCATTCTTCTTGTTAATTTGTTTGATGTTTGATGCTTTTAAACAAATGCTTTTTGATTGCAGTTGTACGTGCCATGGTCAGATTCTAAAACTGTAGTTCATTCCCGTTAAGGTGCTCTGGACCTAGCCGATTACCGGTACTGTATACGCTGATATTTTCGCGTGATCAATTTTTCGCGCTGAGCGGCCTCAAAACATATTCACGGGTTGTTAAATCCGCGATTTTAAGTTTGTGCTTGCCGATATTTGCGCAAAATCCGCGAAAATTAATGAACCGCGAATATTTCCACGAGTACACTAAGTTTTGCTATACTTAACACATACATGTAGGTTTGCACATGTATGTTTGAAATTTAGGACCAGAGAATTGCCTCGTTAATGAAATTTTGTATCCACGCTAATAATGGGAGGGGATTACCGTAATCGTGGAAATATTTGCGGTACATTAATTTTCGTGGATTTTGCGCAGAGATGGTACGGCGCGAAGTTAACAACATGCAAATATATGAGCATGCTTTCTTATGCATGTGTTAGATTTATGATTCAAGAAAGGTATCATTGTAAAGGTGAAAAGCTCGTCTTTAATTATATGATAGAAATAAATATCCAAAATGGATTAGCTGGGAATATGGCCCCTCCAAAAATGGATTACCTTTTATTTGAAATACACTGTAGTGAGGCAATTGGCTCGGTCCCAAGCAACTTTTTGTAATAGGAGGCGATTGTATATTAAACTTTAAAGAAAACCACAGACACTTCAACAACAACAATAAAATTACAGTTCAAAAGAAGAAAACTAATCTGAAGCCAGTGTATAATGCTGTATGATTATGATAAAAAGTAAATGAGATTAACTTTTTGTTCTGCCATGTGTGCATGCAGGGGCCGCAGAACAAGGTGGCCTGGGGGCAGCTGCAATAGACTTGTACATACAGTCTAAGAGACTTCATTGGCCCGAATTCTCAAAAGCCGCCTAACTTTAAGCCTAGCTTAAATCAGTGGGTTAACTGTGGCTTACTAAAAGGGAAACAATCCCGAAAAGTAGATGTTCAATTCATCATAATTTAAAAAACTATTATTAACTATAAAAAACTGCTTGGGAATGATAAGTACAAAAATTTAGCTTACAATTAAAACTTGAATCCAGAATTCAGTGAAGGTGATAGGAACATGCAACATTGACAAAGTGATTCCCTTTTAGCTAGCCATAGTTAAACCACCAGATTTAAGCTAGGCTTAAAGTTAGGCAGCTTTTGAGAATACGGGCCGATATAACAAGGCAGTTCTTCCAGTCCTGATTTGAAACGTATGCAAAAGATTCTATGTGTCAGATGTTTGACCTTACTAAAATGAGAGTGGACTGTATAACGAGTTTCCTATCATAATGAGTTTACCAAAACCTATAACCACCTGTATTCTGAATACCAGAGGTTAAGTTTGCATAGGGAAGGAGCACTGCATGAACAGAAATTTATTCTATACCTCCTATGGAAACTTAACCTCCAGTGATCAGAATACAGGCAAATGTAATAAATATTGAATGAATATAATTGCATCGATCTAACTCAGAGTTAGGCGTGTTATGATCTTGCCCATAGAGTTAGGCACTCCACTTCCTGTCACTTTGAACCTAATTCCAAGAAAGCGAACCTTTTCAGTTCAGTCTACTGGTAATAAAACACTCCCCAGCTTCATTGCTCTAGTCCAGTCAGGGTCATCTCCTCTCTTTCTGTAGGCCTACATGGGTAGTGACGCATTCTCTTTCCCTTCCCCCTTTTGTCTTTATGTAAACCATGTAATAAACTTTGGATACCTGTTCAGTCAAGTTTGAGTAGGACCAGCTAGAGGTATGGAAGGTTTTCCTTGTGTTATTCATGATTCATGGTCATGACGTCGCCAGTTTAATATGAAAGTCCTTGTCTAACAGATACGGCTCCAAAATTATTTAGATATGGAAATTCTGATGAAGTAAGTTGTACATTATGGAACATTTTCGCTTTTTAGGAAACAAGGCAAACATTCATCCTTTTGGCTCTTGTTTCATGCAACCTATTTTTTCACTTTTTCTGATACTAAATTTATATTGGGAGGGTGGGGATATAACCATTATGCCACACCATACCTTGTATGTACACTGTAAACACCGCCTTCTATATCTAATTCGGATTGACTCCCATGGGACGGTGCCTGATTGTTCAGGAGGCAATCACATGAAATCCTCTGATTAGAGAGTGTGGCTAAATTTGAGCTGTGGGAATCTTGTTTTACAAATCTGTAGTGAGTTTGAAAGCTAGTCTCCACTCTAGACTGAATTTTTGTTAAGTGTCAAATTGTGTTGTATCGATAATCCGAAGAGCAACGTTGTGAATGGTGAAAAGTTGCGGATAAACATGTCCAGTATACAAGGCTGAAATGATAATAATCACAGAAAAATGTTCATAAGTTCCATCCAGCAAACCATGTTCAAGATCGAC
>CALNVZ010003435.1:242970-261845 GCA_940671915.1 Paracentrotus lividus | reverse complement strand
GAATTTTTGTTAAGTGTCAAATTGAGTCTGTGCTTGCAGACTATACGCATACACGCAGTGCAGTGCATTATTCTAGCTAGCTACCTAGCTAGCGCTAGCTATAGCTGTGCGGTGTCTTTTGTGTTGTATCGATAATCCGAAGAGCAACGTTGTGAATGGTGAAAAGTTGCGGATATTAACATGTCCAGTATACAAGGCTGAAATGATAATAATCACAGAAAAATGTTCATAAGTTCCATCCAGCAAATCATGTTCAAGATCGACAGAAGGCAAGCTGTAGTTTGCATCGGGGTCTGTGTGGTCTGTCAGGGATCCTAGACACTTAGATGAGCCGAGGCCGAGCGAGTAGGCAGACCAGTTATCTCGCTCCTCCGATGTTTGAGCTTGGAGCTACGGAGGACTCTTCTTCGTCCTCCAACTCAGGTTTGAAAATGCAGCTGTAACAACGAAATGGATGTACAAAAAAACATTGTCATTGTCTATTGAGGGATGGAATCTAATTTGGAATTAATCTTAACCTCTTAATCACATTTTGAGAATGGTCTTGATCAGTGAGCTAGACAATAGACATATTAAATTCTGGTCGGTCGGGATGTGATGATTTTGATATCACCGCGAGTGGCGTGTTGCGTCATCAGACTTTTTTTTCCTTCCAAGTTGTCAAAGCTCTATGATGATAATGATTTACTCCTCTTTTATGTTATTTATTATTGTTCTCTATTTTTGTTATACATTGTTTTCCTCTCTTTCCTTGTGTTATTCATTGTTTTCAGTCTTTCCTTATGTTTTCATTGTTTTTTTTTACCTTTCCTTGTGTTACTCATGTTTTTGCTTTTTCCTTATGACAATTATTCATTGTTTTCCTCTTTTTGCTTATGTTATTCATTGTTTTCCTCTTTTTCCTTATGTTATTCATTGTGTTTCTCTCTTTCCTTATGTTATACATTGTTTTTCTATCTTCCTTTTGTTATTCATTGTTTTATCTCTCTTTCCTTATGTTATTCATTGTTTTCCTCTTTTTCCTTATGTTATTCATTGTTTTCTCTCTTTCCTTGTGTTATTCACTGTTTTTCTCTCTTTCTTTGTTATTCATTGTTTTTCTCTCTTTCCTTGTTAATCATTGTTTTTCTCTCTTTCATTAGGTTATTGTTTTTCTCTCTATCTAAATTCATTGTTTTCTACTTTCTGTATGTTATTCTTGTTTTTTCTCTTCCCTATGTTTCATTGTTTTTTTTCTCTTTTACCTTCCTTGTGTTACTCATGTTTTTTGCTTTTTCCTTATGACAATTATTCATTGTTTTCCTCTTTTTGCTTATGTTATTCATTGTTCCTCTCTTTCCTTATGTTATTCATTGTGTTTCTCTCTTCCTTATGTTATACATTGTTTTTCTATCTTCCTTTTGTTATTCATTGTTTTATCTCTCTTTCCTTATGTATTCATTGTTTCTCTTTTTCCTTATGTTATCATTGTTTTTCTCTCTTTCCTTATGTTATTCATTGTGTTTTCTCTCTTCCTAATGTTTTTTCATGGTTTTATATTCTTTCCTTATGTTATTCATTGTTTTAACTCTTTTTCCCTATGTTTATCATTGTTTTCTCTCTTCCTTATGTTATTCATTGTTTTTTTCTCTTTCCTTATGTTACTACTCATTGCTTTTCTCTCTTTCCGTATGTTATACATTGTTTTTTCTTTTTCCTTTGTTATTCATTGTTTTATCTCTCTTTCCTTTTGTTATTCATTGTTTTATCTCTCTTTCCTTATGTTATTCATTGTTTTCCTCTTTTTCCTTATGTTATTCATTGTTTTTCTCTCTCTCCTAATGTTTTATGGTTTTATTCTCTTTCCTTATGTTATTCATTGTTTTACTCTTTTTCCCTATGTTATTGTTTTCTTCTTTCCTTATGTTATTCATTGTTTTTTTCTCTTTCCTTATGTTACTCATTACTTTTCTCTCTTTCCGTATGTTATACATTGTTTTCTATCTTTCCCTTTGTTATTCATTGTTTTATCTCTCTTTCCTTTGTTATTCATTGTTTTATCTCTCTTTCCTTATGTTATTCATTGTTTTCCTCTTTTCCTTTGATATTCATTGTTTTCTCTATTTCCTTATGTTATTCATTGTTTTTCTCTCTTTACTTGTTATTCATTGTTTTTCTCTCTTTCATTATGTTATTGTTTTTTTTCTCTTATCTTATGTTACTCATTGCTTTCTCTCTTTCCGTATGTATACATTGTTTTTCTATTTTCCTTTGTTATTCATTGTTTTATCTCTCTTTCCTTATGTATTCCATTGTTTCCTCTTTTTGTCCCCGCCGAACGAGTTCGAGCAGGGGACTATGAAACGGCTCCGTACGTATGTGTGTGTGTGTGTCCGTCCGTCCGTCCGGTCCGTCCGTCCGTCCGTCCGTGCGTCCGTATGTGAGTTCAATTTGCTACTCCTTCGCCATTTTTCATCCGATTTCGATTCCGTTGCTTTATATGAAAGCACTAGGTGATGGCTACCAACTTCTTCACAGAATTTTGACCTTTGACCTTTGACCCTGATTTTTGACCTATATTGTTAATTGCGCTACAAAATGCTACTCCTTCGCCATTTTTCATCCGATTTCGATTCTGTTTGCTTTTATGATAGCACTAGGTGAGGGCTACAGTACTTCTTCACAGAATTTTGACTTTTGACCCCTTTGACCTTTGACCTTCATTTTTGTCCTATATTGTTAATGGCTACAAAATGCTACTCCTTCGCCATTTTTCATCCGATTTCGAATCCGTTTGCTTTATTAATAGCACTAGGTGAGGGCTACAAAACTTCTTCCCGGAATTTTGACTTTTGACCCCTTTGACCTTGATTTATACTTATATTGTACATTGGCTACAAAATGCTACTCCTTCACCATTTTTCTTCCGATTTCGATTCCGTTTGCTTTATGTGATAGCACTAGTTGATGGCTACCAAAATTCTTCACCGAATTTTGACCTTTGACCTTTGACCTTTATTTTACCTATATTGTTAATTGGCTACAAAATTGCTACTCCTTCGCCATTTTTCATCCGATTTCGATTCCGTTTGCTTTATGTGATAGCACTAGGTGAGGACTACAAAACTTCGTCACGGAATTTTGAATTTTGACCCCTTTGACCTTTGACCTTCAATTTTACTTATATTGTACATTGGCTACAAAATGCTACTCCTTCAACAATTTTCATCCGATTTCAATTCCGCTTGCTTTATGTGATAGCACTAGGTAATAGCTACAAAACTTCTTCACAGAATTTTGACCTTTGACCTTTGACCTATATTGTTAATTGGCTACAAAATGCTACTCCTTCGCCATTTTTCATCCGAATTCGATTCTGTTTGCTTTATGTGATAGCACTAGGTGAGGACTACAAAACTTCTTCACAGAATTTTGACTTTTACCCCTTTGACCTTTGACCTTGATTTTCGACCTTTGTTAATTGGCTACAAAATGCTACTCCTTCACCATTTTTCATCTGATTTCAATTCCGCTTGCTTTATGTGATAGCACTAGTGAATGGCTACAATACTTCTTCACAGAATTTTGACCTTGGACCTTTGACCTTGATTTTTGACCTATATTGTTAATTGGCTACAAAATGCTACTCCTTCGCCATTTCATCCGATTTCGATTCCGCTTGCTTTATGTGATAGCACTAGGTGAGGACTACAAAAGTTCTTCACGAATTTGACCTTGACCTTTGAACCTTGATTTTTGACCTATATTGTTAATTGGCTACAAAATGCTACTCCTTCGCCATTTTTCATCCGATTTCGATTCCGTTTGCTTTATGTGAATAGCACTAGGTGAGGACTACAAAACTTCTTCACAGAATTTTGACTTTTGACCCCTTTGACCTTTGACCTTGACTTTGACCTATATTGTACATTGGCTACAAAATGCTACTTCTTCGCCATTTTTTACCCGATTTCGATTCTGTTTGCCTTATGTGATAGCACTGATCGTGATATAATGGAGAATTTTACATTATCGGCGGGGACATATATTACGCATCGCGTA
This sequence comes from Paracentrotus lividus, assembly GCA_940671915.1. Lineage (NCBI taxonomy): Eukaryota > Metazoa > Echinodermata > Echinoidea > Camarodonta > Echinidae > Paracentrotus > Paracentrotus lividus. Next base: position 257,804 of record CALNVZ010003435.1, on the reverse strand, counting down.
ATTTACTATCCACTTGTTCCTTATGTTATTCATTGTTTTTCTCTCTTTCCTTATGTTATTCATTGTTTTTCTCTCTTTCCTAAAAATGTTATTCATTGTTTTTCTCTCTTTCCTTATGTTATTGTTTTTCTCTCTTATTTATTCATTGTTTTCTACTTTCTGTATGTTATTCCTTGTTTTTTCTCTTCCCCTATGTTTTCATTGCTTTTTCTCTCGTTCCTTAGTTTTATTCATTGTTTTTTCTCTCTCCTAATGTTTTTCATGGTTTTATCTCTCTTTCCTTATGTTATTCATTGTTTTACTCTTTTTCCTTATGTTATTCATTGTTTTCTCTCTTTCCTTATGTTATTCATTGTTTTTTCTCTCTCCTTATGTTACTCATTGCTTTTCTCTCTTTCTGTATGTTTTTCATTGTTTCCTCTTTCTTGTGTTATCAAGATTACAAATAATCATGCATATTCATGACCGCATTTCCATTGAATGGATAATGCTTAGTCCCGCTTTTCCTTAGCACGGTTTGGTTTCAGACTACAGCTCTTAGCACCGCAATAGCCCGGCTAACCCTGCTTTTTAGCAGGACCAGATAGTACCATACTATCTACCGTGCTAGCCTACTTTGGTAAAACGTAGTCTGAAACCGAAGTGTGCTAAGCTTAACCCCGGAAATATGTGGTACTAAGCCCCCCCCCCCTAGCACCACCTATTTCCTGGGGTTAAGGCTTTAACTGTAGTCTGAAAAGGGTATTTGAGACTCCAATTCAACCTTTGAATTTGTATACTAGGAATATTTATTCCTTGAAACGCAGCGCGCGTAAAGCTGCGCTGCTAAAGCCAGGGTAATTATGCTGCATAATTGTAGAGTGCTTAGAGACTTTTGATAAAGTAAGTGTTAGGCGCTATATAAGCAAGTATAATTATTATTATACTAATGGTCTAAACAGTTAGCATATGTAACTGAAACCACTATAGAGTCTAAATAAAATAGAATAACAGTGTGCCTTCTCGCCCTGCCCCCCCCCCCAAAAAAAAATCCATGTTTCAATTGTTGTTGCATTTGCTTCTAAATAACAACTACAACCCTGGATTGGCTGGTTGTTAACAAATAGGCAGACTTTCCTTATGCTTTTTTTTTCTTTTTTTTCTTTTTTTAATTAGGCCTATTCACTTTATAACATGTTGCATTGATCATAAGGTAGGTGTATGTACAGTGCTTCTCAGAAAAAAATTTGTGAGCTTTGCATAAAAAATGTAGGGCCTATAGTATAACTTTATATTTTGTCCAATAGGCCTAATACAATTTTTTTTTTACCAGAGCTGTCCTGGATGACTGAGCACTTTGATTGATCAAAAAAATTAATAAAATACGGTAAATAAATAATTAAAAAAAAAATGTCACAACAATATTGTAGGCCCTACCAAGTTTGAATAGAAGCAATGTCGGTTCATCCAGAAGAGACAAAAGGTACGAAATATTACTTGAACTACTCGAATGCATTTTCCAGTTAGGCCTACCACGTGATTTTGACGACTTTTTTTTAAAGCCCATGCTTACTCACCCATATTGTAATAGCATAGGACCATGGAGTAATGTCCATGACAGGACATAATAAAAATGGACAAAATTGGAGGCAAATCAGTTATGCTATGCATGTTTTACTTCACTGTGGGTTAAAAAACAATGTTCGACTTGCCACTCACTCTTGCCTTTCTTTTTTTTTTCCTTTGCAGGAGGTGCACACACACACACACACATGCACCCACACTCACACACACACACACACACACACCAACACACACACACCAACACCCACCCACACACAAGCACACACACAAAAGTGCTTAAATCTCTTGATTTCAGGTTACTAAAAAAATAAACGATTTCCATTGACGACCACGCCCACACCTTAGGCCTATGCCTCTGAAATGAGAACTACAGAATATCTCACTCACTCTTGCATTTCTTCTTTCATTTTTTTTCTTTGCAGGAGGTGCACAGACACAGACACAAACACAAGCACACACCAATAAATCTCTTGATTTCGGGTTACTAAAGAAGAATGATTGCAACCGACAGCCACACCCCCACCTCATGAGAACTACAGAATCCTGAGGCAGTCAGTCACTGAGAATTAGTTCATGGTATTTGTATGTAAGTATTTGTGTTTTACACACGCATTGCATTGTAACATCAGGATGCGCATGGCCGAATTTATTAATTTGGCCAAAACATTTCCAAATGAGGGGGGGGGGGGGGAGTTGGTGCTGGCACACAAAGGCCCTATATTCTTGATTTTGGATGCTTTAGGCCTATTCTATGTTTGGTGTGTGTGGGGGGGGGGTAACCCATTAAGCCCGAATTCCCCCCTTAACAGAGATGCCAACAATACAGAATAAAACTTGTGACCAAAGTATTTGAAACAGGTGAACCAAATTACTTCTAATGAGAGAACAATTGATGAATACCTAGCATGTCATTCACTTTTTGGAATGCATTGAAATCAACAAATTTCTTTCTCTCATGATGACTACATTTGTCTCGGCCATTTCAATTGTTTTTGTTATCTGCATATAAATGATCTATAATTCCTAAGTTAAAATTCTGCAGGGTTTGATTGTCTGCCTTAATCCATACCTGGTGTTTCCTAATTAAAGCTGTAGATCATTTATTTGTAATGCATCTTGGGATTTTTTTTTCTTTTGATATTCATGTATGCAGTGTAAGTGGTGCAGTAATAATTTTGGTTTCAAATTTCTCGGGAACATAGGAGATCCAGTAGTGCTAGGTAACACAATTGTAGAGACATGTGATGTTCAAAGGAAGTAACTTCTAAAGCTCTATAACATGTATTTGTTTATAATTTGATTATAATGTGATTTTACTCCAACTTTCCGTTAGCAATGACCTAAAAAAAGCTACTACCTACTACGTCAACTGTAGGCCTACTTGCCTATGGATGAATCCACCACAATGTCAAGCTATTGTATGTTTTTAACGGTAGCATTATTTAAATAATAAGTTATGTAGATCGAGAAATTAAGAATGAAAATATTAATTAAACATGCTTAAAAAGCACTTGTGCATCAGAAATCTCTAAGGAGCTCTACAACAATGAAGCCTAATTAACTTTGCTTCAATTTAGTGCGGCTGTTTTATGTTTTGCATTATAACATCCGTACAAATTCCCATTTAGGCCTAGATCTACCTCTCCTGGGTTGAGTGCAGCACAACCCGGATGAATTCTTGCTGAAATTGATTTCAGGAGTGGGATTTGAACCTTCGACCCTCTGATTGAAAGGTGAGAGTCAGAACTACTACACAACAATGCTTCCATGAGACAAACTATGTAGTTTCAATTTTGGATTATGAAAGTTTTTAAACTCCCAAAAGTCTGATAACCGATTTGACAAAATTTTGTTTAAATTAATCCCTCAAATACTCTTAATGGAAATCTTTTGTTAACATGATATTGAATAACATGTTATACTGAATATTAAGATCCTCCAATTCATTAAGTTATAGTAAATAGTGGTAGTATTTTACGAGCTGTGATTGGTTGAAAGGGTGTCACGTGTCGTTCAACATTCTGGTATGTTGAACGCTTTTTGTAATATGTTGAACGGTTTTTTGTTATGTTGAACGGTTTTATCCTGTGTTAAAATGAATGGCGAAATCGATTGCTTTGTTGGGCTAGCGCGTAATAACAGTAAAATGGTGCGCACAACAATAGATACGCGGAGCAAAAATATACGTCACAATAGCTTAATTAGCACCAAAAGTTGGGCAAACATTGGCAAAGAAAAAAATTAGATTAGGCAAGGTCAAATACAGTGTCCCCAAAAATTATTTGTACACTTTGAAAAAATGAAATTCAACAAATCGATGTTGGTTTGAAATTTCAATTACTATTTATATCAGATAGTAAATAATGTCACCATCACCTGAACCCTAAATCTCAAATGTTCCGTCAGTCTCGGAAGTTCTAGGCCGCCATTTGCAATTTTCATGGCCCAAAAATTATTTGTACACTTCAGAACATGGGTTTTTAAAGGAGTGTTTAAAGTTTTGGGGGCCTTTTTTGGCTTCAAGGGCAGTCATCAACTTCCTTGGCACACTGTTGACCAATTTAGCACTCATTTCACCGCCAATACCATTCCATGGTCGCTGGAGCGTGTCCTGGAGCTGCTGGAGGTTTGATGGTGAGTCTTGAGGGCGCTGTCCATTTAGATCACCTCCCATGTGCTAAATGGGGATTAAATCTGAGATCTGAGGTGCCTTTTCTAGCTTCTTAACAAGTTTTGGCTAAAATAATGCTTAAATATGCTTCGCTGCATGCTTGGGGTCCCTGTTATGTTGGAAAACAACTTGAAGACCAATCAACCTTTACGCAAGTGGGAGCCTCTAAGAGGGAAAAAATAGTCTCATGGACATCAGTTTTCATGGTGATATTGATGGACAGACAGTAAGCAATAAAATATTGCAATTTGCGGCCAAAGAAAATTGCATCCAAGGCCACAGAGGCTGGGGAATGACTGGGTGCCCTCAAGAGTGTCTACAACAGGCTAAATGGCTACATGACTATAGGTGGAATATTGGCAAGAAAGAAGCCAAATGTAAGGGACAGTAACAAAGAAACGTCATGCTTTTGCAAAACATCATGTGAACAAGCCTGCGGAGTTCTAGCACTCTGTCCTAAGACCTAAGTAGTGCAAAAGTGATTGTATATGATGCACGCGACCATGTGTGTCTTGTAGGAAGCTTTCAGTCGGCATGCTTGGAGCCAACAGTGAAGCACAGTGGAGGATGCTTCATGATTTGGAGTTGTATGGCAGCCAGTAGAGTTGGAGAGATAGATTTCACAACATGGCATCATGAATGCTGAAGCCATGAGGATATTCTTGCCCTTCAGAATGGCTTAGATGCTCTCATCTGCTTCAAATCTGAATGGTCGTCAATTTACGGTCAAACATAACAATGACCCAAAGTACACAGCAAACCATATAAAAGCAATATTGCAACATAAACATGTTAAGCTGCAAGAAAGGGCACCTCGCAGCCCAGATTTAATCCCCATTGAGCACATGAGAAGTGATCTGAAGCGACAGCGCCCTCTAGACTGACCATCCAACATCCAGCAGCTACAGGACACGCTCCAGCGCACTTGGAATGGTATTGGCGGTGAAATGAGTGCTAAATTGGTCGACAGTATGCCAAGAAGGTTGATGACTGCCCTGGAAGCCAAAGAAGATCCCCATAATTTTTAAACACTCCTTTAAAAACCCATGTTCAGAAGTGTACAAATAATTTTTGGGCCATGAAAATTACAAATGGCGGCCTAGAACTTCCGAGACAGACGGAAAATTTGAGATTTAGTGATTAGGTGATAGTGACATTACCTACCATTTGATATAAATAGTAATTAAAATTTCAAGCCAACATCGATTTATTTAATTCCATGTTTTCAAAGTGTACAAATAATTTTTGGGGACACTGTATCTAGGGGTCTATTTTAATACTATAATAAATAGTGCATGCTCTATTAATGCAACATCACTGACTATGTGAACTCCAAATACTAAATTATCCCTCGTGCACATCTGTTTCAACTCGGCCTACGGCCTCGGTGAAATAAATGTGCCCTCGGGATAATTTAGTATTTGTCGTGCACATAATCTAGTATGTTGCATGGTAGAGCATGCACTATTTATATAATAGTAAATAGTGGTAGTATTTAACGAGCTGTGATTGGTTGAAAGGGTGTCACGTGTCGTTCAACATTCTGGTATGTTGCACGCTTTTTGTTATGTTGAACGGTTTTTTGTTATGTTGCACGGTTATTTATGTTGCAGGATAAGGAATCCCGTGAGGGGTGGATAAGTTACTTGTCAGACCTGCTTTTATTTTTCGCATGGATGGGGTCATGTCTGGGGGCTGTACTTTTTTTTAATGGGGGCTATTTTTTTAGTGGGGTTTTTTTGAGAGGGGCATTTTTTTATTTGTTTTTTGGTGGGGGCGGATATTATAAAATAAAATACTAGGAAAAATCACAGTTAAAAGAAAAAAAATTTAAATGCGGGCGTGTGATCGGCCTCCCTAATTACAATTGTTTATTTCTCGTGCCTCTCCTGGGATGCTGATTTTTTCTATGGTGTTTTATCTCTTCTGCCCTCCATATATAAGTTTTATTTGCGATTGTTTTGACTGCTAGGTGTTCCTGGTAATTTGTATTTATAATCTCAAATAAAATCACAATCAAATAGCAATATAATAATCATCATCATGTGTCTTAGTGTGTGATGTCAGGTGTGTGTGTGTGTTCATCAATAAATACAACTTATATTTTTGTGGTGTCAGATCTTATCTCTTTTCATCTCTTGTGACTGTATGCCTTCCTCTCACAATTTGTTGTCCTCTTTCTTGTGTTAGTGTGAGGCGAGATTTATATCTAAAATTATAATTTGTTTTATATTTCTATTTGATACTCCGTATTTCATTAATTTAGAAGAACAAATATACATGGGCCCACTTTTTTTTTTGGGGGGGAGGGGCGGCTAATTTTAGGGGGCTATTTACTTTAATAAATAGTGCATGCTCTATTAATGCAACATTACTGACTATGTGAACTCCAAATACTAAATTATCCCTCGTGCACCTCTATTTCACCGTGGCCTATGGCCTCGGTCAAATAAAGGTGCCCTCGGGATAATTTAGTATTTGTCATGCACATAATCTAGTATGTTGCGTGGTAGAGCATGCACTATTTATATAATATTTAGTGATAAGTTTCATTTCTAGTTTTTTACCTACATCCCCTCCTCCAGCGGCTGAGAGATGGTTGAAGTACACAGAAGATCCTGTATGCTTTATGAGTGATTTTTAGGTGGTCTGTCATTGACAGATCACCTCTTAATTTTGTCAGAATTTTCTTTATTTATTATTTATTATTATTTATTTATTTTTATAGCCAATATTTTGTGTCCACTCTATCTCTTAATCTATCAAATCGATTTCTTTCAATTTCATGTCATCAATGGATGTCACTATGAAGATGTGCAACGAAGTTTTTCAAGGTCATCAAGTCACGATGACGTCATCAAGGCGCCATTTTGTAAAATTCTATCATTGATCTTATTATAAATTTAAATCGTTCAAAATCAATCATATTTACAGAACATCAATTTCATATCAAAGGTCATCTGACCATGTCATCAAAGGTCATTCAAAGGTCACAACGCACGCGTACGCGTGCGTCAAAATCAATTTTAGTCCGAATTAGAGTACGTTTCAGGTCATTTTGAGCATTTCAAAAATTTACGCATGCGCGTGCGTTTTCGCGCGTAACACGCTTACACAACACAGAATCGCCATTTCTTTTATGTATATGCATTGATAATATAATTTTGAGTAATTTGATACCTTGATCAGCTTTCTACGATTACAAATAAAGAAACGAGCCTCCATCAAAGTTTGCAGCACGCGCGCGCGCGTACTCTCACTGTAGGCCAAATATGGGCAAAAACATGCCTATTGAAAATTCACTGTAGCTCTTAAGATAGTCTGTGAACCCCCAATTTTTTTTTCATATTTCAATAAAGTATGAGTTGGAGACATTTTATCCCCTGAAATATCGTGACGTCATCAAAATGGCGTCGAAACTCAAAACTTTCATTTTTATTTTATGACGTCATAAAATTTTTGCAAATCTGACTGTAACTCCGTAAATATTGGTCGATTTTCTCCCAAATTTCAATATGTTGTAACTGAGGATATATTCTTTCTGTGTTATGACCTTTATTTTTTGTTTAAAGAAACGTATCATTGTTAAAAATTACAATTTTTAAAGGTATGTCTTTTTTGCTCATTTTGCGTGTAATCTCTATTAGGGAGGAGTTTTTGTTGAAACTTAAAACTGCATGCCGACCTTTAATGAGCATTCCCTCCATCATTTTTGCTTCATTTTCTCTGAAAATTTAATATGTTGTAGGCAAGGAAATTCTCTTGAACATATGATACGTTTTTTTAAATCAGAATTCGGAATCATGACTTATTTAACTTGCCGTATTGAATTTTTTTTTGCCGTTTCGAACTTTCCGTTCTACGTGTAATCCATATAGGCAAATTTTAGCTCAATCAGTAAGGCGTTTGACTTGAAATCAAAGGACCATGGGTTCGAGTCCCGTATGTCCACATTTTTTTTTTTTTTTTTTTTTTAAATGTAAATGTCTTCCTCGGTCACTACAACACACATACAATAGCCAATAATGTATATTTTGCTTTTTATATTAATTGAAATGTAATTTTAAGTGGCTTATGTACACAACCCTATATATAGGATAACTACAGTTGCTTTGTACTGTGCGCATATCAGTTATCACATCTGTGCATTTCCTCTTTGTTTCATCTTTTCTATACCATATCCTATATATTTATTTGTTTTATCTTTCTTCCATCTTTCTTCTTTCATTTCTTATGTATTTCTTGGACAGACCACCTAATTCGTCCCAACGACGAATTCAATTTCTAGTTAATCTTTTTTTTACCCATTCTTGGGGCATGTCTCCTTTTTTTTTATCTTACTTTAGGAGGGGTAGAATCATCACCTGACACAGACCCAATGCGTAGAGCTGGGTTGATGGATTCATCCTTATATACACAAGTAGACAAGGCCTTATCACAACCAGGCATAAGGTTAGTTTATCTTTTGGATTTTTTTAAATTTAGTCATTTTTTAAATATTTTTTTTTTTCACTTTTAATCCCTCCAAATATGGTACCCTTACTCTTTGTCACTAATCTCCAGCTTTGTCTTCACTGGCAGTGGTAGATCCAGGATTTAAGGAGAGGGCGGGGGGGGGGGGGGGCAGAGATGCCAAGTTCAAAAAAAAAATTTGCATGAGATCTTTCGCATCGGGTTTTGTGAAATAAATTCTCCGAAAATCAAAATTTAATAACAGAAGCTGTTAAGTAATGACACCCCTCCCCCCCCAAAAAAAAAGGTATCTAGAAGTTATTCATGGGTGACCGTCCTCCGCTGAGACTATTATAGCATAATATCCCATTATTTTTTAATTTCCACACCATCTTTGTTAATAAAAAAAGGTTTAGTTCATTTTCGGAAAAACGAACCTTACTTCATTTTCGGACTAGTGAACCTTATTTCATTTTCGGACTAACGAACCTTAGTCAATTTTCGGATTAACGAACCTCATTATATTTTTGGAATAACGAACCTTCTCTATTTGAGGAATAACAAGCCTTTTCTTTTTTAGGAATAACGAACCTTTTCTTTTTTAGGAATAACGAACCTTTTTCTATTTTCGGACTAACGAACCTATTCTATTTTCGGACTAACGAACCTTTTTCTATTTTCGGAATAACGAACCTTACTTCATTTTCAGACTAATGAACCTTATTTCATTTTCGGACTAACGAACCTTATTATATTATTCGGAATAACGAACCTTTTCTATTTTTGGATATAGCAAAAATTCGGACTAACGAACCTTTTTACTATTTTCGGAATAACGAACCTTGTTCTCTCAAACATCACCTCCCGCCCCCCCCCCTCCGCGGACTATCGGACCCTGCGGACACACGGACCCGCGGCACTATCGGACCCCGTGACTATCGGGGCTGTAACCGGATCCTTCATGAGGACTCTTCTCCTTTGACCATTTCCATCCATGACATTTATTGCTCTTTATTTTTTCCTAGGACCCTCTATTCTGTTTCCATTTTCAAGTCTAGACTGAAAACTGTTCTTAAAGTTGGCACCGACTCCATGTATTAACTGGTACAACCTTTAAAAAAATAATAAACTAAAAAAAATAAACTAAAAAATAAAAATGACACTGATTTGACCTTTTTATTCAAATTGCCAATTTAGAGATTACAGTGACTATTTTAATTGAAACTGTTTTTCATTGAATAAAAGTTTGATGTGCTGTACTAGAAATTAGTTTGTGTTTGCTAGTGATTTTTACTCTGACCAATTTTTATTGATCCATCATTCAATTCTAAGAATGTTTTCAAATCATTAGATTTCTCTCTCTTGTGAACAAGATATTTGTTGAAGCTATGTATTTGCGTTAATCGCGTTCTAATTAATGTTATAATTATTCCGTATTTTTGGCATCTCCGCTCAGATGTAGGGTTAGGGTGCAAGTTTCTAAAGTGAAGTTAGTCATTTGATTATGTGGAATTGATCTAGTGGATTGATTAATTGATTGATTAATGTTTAACGACACTACGAACACGATGTTTCATATAAGTGTCTGGATATTAATCTGTATAGTTACGTTAAATCATTGGATTGAAAAAAAAAAATTTACAATACTAAAATTTCTTTACAATACAACAAATTATTATAAGTTCAAATATTATGTGATCCAGTTTTATTATGCTGAATAATTGCTCGAACAGGAATCTGCACATATGGAACTATGGTGCCTTAAATTTAAACTTTTGTCAGATTTTTTTTGCTGAAAGTAATTATCATGGACTGCTCTAACATGGCTTATACGCACAGGTAATTTTGATCTAGTTATTTACTTGAAATGTTGCATTTAATGCACTGGTCGTGTCACTCACGACACATAGAGGTGGACCATTTTCCACAGATGAGGAACGATTGATAAGGACAATAAATGTCAGAGGGGTAAACTATTCATGTACATATTCCAGCACTTATGGTAGGCCTACCCTTAGAGATCTATTTGGGCACAAATCCAACCATAACCAATAATGGTCAGAAACCTGTCTTTTTTCATGTCTTGTCACTCATGCACTGTTTTTTAATCATAATTTCCAGGACCAATTGTCAAATTCAAGTCGAACTGGTAATGACACATGCTGCTCCTATACATAATATGGTAGTCATGATCCATTCATAACCTACAAGTGCGAAGATATGCACCCTTCTAATAGTCCAAATGTTGTGTCACTCACAATTAAATATGACCAAAGCAGGTATCCCAGGCAAGGAAAGCTTTAAAAATAAAACCGTGTCAGAGGTGAGAATTAATACTTATTTTTGGGGGAAGGGCTGATCGGGCTAGAGATTGAGTAAACTTAGACTGATGTGGAAGCAGTTCGAGAGGAAGTGAGGAATGGAGGGGAGTAGTCATGATTATTAAAGTAGTAATTTTCACTTTGATAATTTTTCACACATACTGTTAAAAAAAGTATTGGTATATCCACGATGGATGCAAAAATGTGCAGAAATTACCACAATGAATATTTCCACAATTAGATATCCCCTCAAATACTGAACAAGCAAATCAAAGTTGGCAATCGTATTCACATACAATGTATTTACAAAATAATAACACAAGAGACAGTTTATTTGTTGTTCCATTTTTTTTTATGTAACATGCTTCTCATGGTTTTTCCTTTTTAAATATTGGTCACTCTTTTTTATGCAATTGCTTCTTATAGTTTTCTCTTTTTAGATAGTTGCACTGTTACTATCTTGGAACAACAATAAAGATATATATACACATACATACATACATACATAATAAATGAAAGGAATTGCGTTGATGACATTATTACCACTTGCATGTAGAACATGCGAGTGTGTAGACGGCCATAGTGTGATAAACCTCCCATTAATTTACCACACTATGACCGCTACACACGGCAACCACACGGAAGTGATAACAATGATATCATGCAAATCCAGTGTACAAAAATAATGATAGAAATCATTATAACCCAGCTTTACATATAGCAATAACATACCAAAAATATGTCAAAAAGTGTAACGTAATACAAACACATGTAAGCAATGAAAGGAATTGCGTTGATGACATTATTACCACTTGCATGTGGTACATGCGAGTGTGTAGACGGCCATAGTGTGATAAACCTCCCATTAATTTACCACACTACATGACCGCTACACACCGCAACCACACGGAAGTGGTAACAATGATATCATGCAAATCCAGTGTACAAAAAAAATAATGATAGATATCATTATAACCCAGACGTAGCCAAAAATACATGTATAACGTGAAAATATCAAGTTAAACTTGACAATACATTTATATGTAACAATTAAGTAATCAAATATATATATACAAGCAATGAAAGGAATTGCGTTGATGACATTATTACCACTTGCATGTGGTATGCGTGTGTGTAGACGGCCATAGTGTGATAAACCTCCCATTAATTTACCACACTATGACTGCTACACACCGCACCCACACGGGAGTGGTAACAATGATATCATGCAAATCCAGTGTACAAAAATAATAATGATAGATATCATTATAACCCAGCTTTGGCAATAACATACCAAAAATATGTCAAACCGTGTAACATAATAAAAACCCATATAAGCAATGAAAGGAATTGCGTTGATGACATTATTACCACTTGCATGTGGTACATGCGAGTGTGTAGACAGCCATAGTGTGATAAACCTCCCATTAATTTACCACACTATGACCGCTACACACCGCAACCACACGGAAGTGGTAACAATGTTATCATGCAAATCAGTATACAAAAACAAAATATAATGACAGAAATCATTATAACCCAGCTTTGGCAATAACATACCAAAAATATGTCAAACAGTGTAACATAATAAAGACCCATGTAAGCAATGAAAGGAATTGCGTTGAGACATTATTACCACTTGCATGTGGTATGCGAGTGTGTAGACGGCCATAGTGTGATAAACCTCCCATTATTTACCACACTATGACCGCTACACACTGCAACCACACGGGAGTGGAACAATGATACCATGCAAATCCAGTGTACAAAAACAAAATATATGACAGAAATCATTATAACCAGCTTTGGCAATAACATACCCCCAAAGTGTAACATAATAAAAACCCATGTAAGCAATGAAAGGAATTGCGTTGATGACATTATTACCACTTGCATGTGGTATGCGAGTGTGTAGACGGCCATAGTGTGATAAACCTCCCATTAATTTACACTCTAATGCATCCCCACACTATAACCGCTACACACCGCAACCACACGAAAGTGGTAACAATGATATCATGCAAATCAAGTGTACAAAAAAAAATAATGATAGAAATCATTATAACCCAGCCTTAGACAAAATACATGTATAACGTGAAAATATAGCATGATCTAAACAGGTGTCTAACGCTCGCATCTGACTTTGTGTAAATAAACAGTTCAAAGTTTGATACACCTCCCATATATATACTCACAATGACTGATTTATTCACACGCCCAACCAGATGGGCAAGGACCTGCTACATGCAATAATACATAGGCTTTAGCAATAGGCTTTAGCAATAACATACATGTACCAAAAATGCAGTAAATGTACTTAAAAGTGACAGAAAAAGGATTGCAAATAAACGCATCTGACTTTGTGTAAATAGACAGTTCAAAGCATGATACACCTCCCATTAATATACCACACGATGACTGATCTAACACACACGCAGCCAGACGGGCATGGCAAAAATGATGTTATACATGACATGCTATAATATAGTATATAAAAGGGCTTTAGCAATAACATTCCAAATATAGAATCAACATGAAAAATCATGTTAAATTGTGGTATAAAAGGGTAACGAACGCTCGCATCTGACTTTGTGTAATAAACAGTTCAAAGTTTGATACACCTCCCATTAATATATCTCACAATGACTGATTTATTCACATGCAACTAGATGGGCGTGACCAAAAAATACTCTTATACAAGGACATGCTATAATAATACAATAGAGTTTAACATGATGATATCAAGTTAAACGTGATATAAAGAAATGGATGGGTTTACAATGTATGTTGCAGCTCACATCTGATTGCGTGTGTATAGACAGGTCATAGTGTGATACATCTCCCAACAACGATAACGCATATAATAACTCCTGCATTATCGATTGTTGAGAAATATATCACATCATGACCGCTCTAACACAACACGCTCCCAGACTGTAAACAGGTTATTCATGCGCGGATGTACAATAACCTTTTTTAGATTATTCTCTCATTTTGCACTTGATAAAGGATAGCAGTGGCATCCGAAATGTTTGTGCCTTATAAGTACACACATCGCGAGACAAGTGAATAAACTGTATGTATATACATGCATGATTATGCTAATAATATCATTATTATAGTATACCTTCTTTACAATATTTTCATGGGTGCCATTAATATTTTAATAAACCAAAGTACATTCATGCCATTCCAATGCATCATTAAAGAGATACAATAAATAGAGAAATGATGAAATTTCATCACAAACAGTTTAGGTTCAAAAGTAAACCACAGTCCCAATCACTTGGGAAGATCATTCTATACCTCTTGGTAAAGTAGTTCAGAAGACTTTACACTTTAATCTAGGAATATCTGATCCCTCAGTGCTCAATTTATAAGCCTCTCTCCAAACTGACATTATTGGCCCGTCACTGCTACTCTTAACGAATTAAAAAAGATTCATGCACTGTAAAGAATGGACATAACTTAGTCCTGAATTCAAGAATGGGAAATGTAATTGACTTGATTTGACTCTTTCAGGGTAGGGATATTGGATTCCTTACATGATAATGAAGTGTTGATCATCAAATTGGCAATATCTGTCCTTTAGTACTACATTAAAAAAAAAAATCTTTAAATAACCCAAATCGACACAGTGCGCTGGAAATGGGTCTCAGTTACCCACATACCACACAGCAATTGTAGTCACCTTCTCTTGGGCACTGAAGTCTGCAAAACATTGGCTATTTTTTATTTATTTTTCTTGGCATGCCCCGTTATGTTTGCCAAAGTGGTTTGCCATAGTACAACGTTGAGGAATCCTGAAGGCTCTTAGAGAAGCATGT
>CALNVZ010003435.1:229743-241297 GCA_940671915.1 Paracentrotus lividus | reverse complement strand
AAAAAATTCTGGTACCAAAATCGATTTCTTACTTATGTATTTTATTGTTTTTTAAATTTCTTATGTATTTATTTGTTTTTTGACCTTTTTGTTTTATGTTTTTTTTACACAATTCATCCGTGGCAATATTTCAGCCATAGATAGCATCAAATTAAATGACTCTTGTCAATAGAATTAAAAATAATCACTCATTTATGAATTCTAGCTGAAAACACATTTTGCATTGATTTTGTACATGAAATCACGTTTTTGAGCCATTTTCGGTCTGACGGAAATTTTTGAAAATCGTGAAATGTCATAACGGTACACCCGATTTTCGTAAAAATGGTTTTGAAAGATGCGCGAGACTTGAAAGCAAAAAGTCAGCAAGTGGCACGATCAAAAAATTTCGCACTGCGGATTTTTCGCAAAAAATGTAAGGTAAGTAAGAATATATATCTTGCTCTATTGTCACCTTGTGGCAATCCTTAAAAATGGTTTGCCTTATTGCTCCCAACAGTTTTATAAAGGAAACCACTTTGATTTTTAAATCTATAATAACAACCTACTATTAAGAAAAAAAAGCAAAGTGGTAAATTATGAAGAAAATGAAGATTATCTCTAATCCTTCAAATTCTCATGTTGTAAGCAATTAACCAAATTAAGCATTTTGGTTTAAAAGCTCAATCTACATGCATGTCAGGCTACCTAAATAATGTTTTATTTACCTTATATATCATGCATGATTCATTGCATTGACGCTCTAGGTACAATGCTATGTTATCGTTCCATATTCCTATTCCGTCATCTTCTTCTTTGCATATTTGCATATGAAAGTGACATCGAAATGACTGCAATAAAATTGCCTTTCCATTAATACCATATAAAATATAGGTTGTCATTGAAAATTTTGAGTAAATCAAGTTTCTGTAGTAGCCACTATACCCGCTTGCTTCATAATCGCGAATTCGACGAAGCCACGAGCACGCCGGATAATGTGGAAAGCGAAGTTTTCAAAATTGCACTGTAGTACACAAACCGCAATCATTTAACACACAATTCTAAGCCTATTTCCGTTTCCTAATATATTTAAAAATATACGTGTACATGTATTATAAATAAATGCTTATAATTTTTAAGTCAAGGCGTCAATGAACGCACATCGTTCCTGTCAACGATTCCAGTTCGAGTTATATTTCTAGTATCCATTCTGTAGTATTACTAAAAAACACGCTGATGCCATGGAAAACATTCAAAAACCTGCTCTTAAAATTATTCTAGGTTTTAACTACGTTACTTACAAAAATGCTTTAGAAATTTGTAAGTTGTTACCGTTAAACGATAGGAGAATTAAATTGTGTAAAGATTTTGCCCTAAATTTAGAGAAACATCCATTTTTTTCCTTTTTCCTAATGGTTGCCTGTTCCTCGGAATGTAAATTTAAATTTTAGACATGTAAAAAAAATACAACTACTTTGCAAGACAGACAGGTTAAGAAAAAGTGCAATTCCATATTTTATTGGCTTACTGAATGGTTATCATTCCAACAATACATAGGTTTTTTTTTCTTGAAATTTAACCTTTTACTTTTATTTTTGTCTGATCTCGATTGCACCTCTACGTGCATCTTTGATACCTGGTCATTTTATACTTAACACCTTACATGTGTCTGTTTTGCATTGTAGTGCTTTTGTATTGAGCATCTACATGTGTATCTGTGCAATCTATCTATTTTAACCAATTTTTAGCATATTTATTATCTCTAAGATATGTATTGAATAGGTTTTATTGCGATGTTGCTATTGATCCTACAATTCCTATGTACTTACATGTTACATTTTTTTTTGTAACTAAGTAAGACAAAACCAAAAACAGAACTGAATTCTTTTCAAAATTTTTCACAATATACATGACTCTCCAGGTGCATGCTAACACATCCCCGAGGTCTTTTTATAAATGTGAATGTACTGCATTGTTGTTGTTATGATGCAAGCAGGGGAAACCTGGCCCTTACATATCCCTGATGTAAGAGAGTGTGTATAATGAGTGCATTCCCTTATTAAAATTATGCACATCTTTATTGTTTGTGCATGACTTTTTTTTAGGGTAAGTGACTTCTGTGTGTGTAAGTACAATACAGTTGTGACGGGCAACGGATAGCCTCTGGTCGGGGCCCGCTCTCCCCCCTTAGACCGTCGCTGTTCTTGGGACTCTGTGCTGTGCAGTGTATCATGTTTCCCCGTGTCTGCGGGCCCGCAGTCTTGGGGAACGCGGTGCAGTGCATGGCTCTGGGTCTCGAGGGACGCGACGGTTGTGGGGAGCCAGCGGACCTCGACTCGAGGCTATGTTTCACACGAGAGTGTGCAAGTGTGTGAATGAGCGTGTCGGTGCTGTGTTCGCCTGCATCTGGAACATCATCATACTATCTCTTGTGTTTTCGGACTTATTTTCTTCTGTCTAATAACAACATCGTTTTACAGACCTATGATTTCTTAATTTCTTAGTCTTAGGTTGAATACCAATAATTTATGTATCATGTTTTGTTAAAATGTTTTATTTGTTTTACTTTGTACATTGAATCCAATTCAGCCTTTGGGCTGCTATGTTCGATTCTTAATAAAACCTTTTCAATTCAATATTTGTTATTATTTTTCATATTGTTTTTTTTAACAATGTTTGTAACTTGAATTGACTAGAATTTATTCAATTCTATTACAGACCAGTGTCCCTGAAGAAGGATTGAATTGCTTCTCGCCACCCTGGTGGTAAATAATAGCATGCAGATCGAGGCTCTCTCTACGGTATGCACCATAGAAATTCACTGTTTAGCTTATAAGGTGCTTGCTACAAACACAGGCAAGCCCAAGTATAACTATGGGCTGTACTTCAACCACCCCTATTTACAGCGTAACTTTCAGTGATGATGAGCGCAAAATGAATTATACTGGTCAATTTAATTAATCTAACTTTAAAATATCTATTTTTTAAATCTATGATGTTTCACGCGTAACAACGACTAAAAATGAAAGTATATAAGAGCTTTTTGACTTACCAAAAATGAATTTTCCTTGGTCTTGTTTCTTCTAAAATTTTCGGTGCCATCGCTGCCATCTTTCAATGACGTCATTCGATTCATGACCTCCGTCCCATAATTCTGTGCGAAGAATTAATTGAACAGCACACGCACGGAGACGTGAAGTGGAGCAGACGACGTTCCACTTCCGGATGACCTAACCTTGCAACTGAAATTAGAAATTACTGTGGTGGATGTCTCTGTTTCCAGTATTTTTCATCTTATTTAGTTTATTACTTCAAGTGAAATATTTGCAGATGTCACCAATTCGAGGAAGACCTTCACAGTCTGAGATTCAATGTGAGTATGAATTATCTTGACCCCAAAATTTGTGATCATTTTTTTTTTCTCTAGAAAAAAAAAAACTTCCATAGAAACGTCTAGTGACTCGTCATTCCCGTCGCTTCGCGACGGGGGCTGGTCGGTTTAGCCCAAGTAAAGCATGTGGGGGGGGGGGTGTATATGTAGGTACATTTTACCAATGCTCTGCTGCGCATATTTTTGCTCTGCTGTTTTTGTGTTTTTTTTTCTTTTTGCATCTTGCATTTTTGAAGCAGTTTTCTAAAATCCTCCATATAGTTATCACAGCATGCAAAATATTTGTCGCCTGCTCATAAAATATATCATCGTTTCACCCTCAATGGCTAATATCAATCTATTTTAGCATATAATCTATACAGTTGCAGATGATATCGATGATTATTGATTGATTAGGGTTTAAACGACACTACCACACATGTGTCATAAAGTGTCAAACTAGATAATTACTTTAATGCGTTATCTGAGTTAATTGGGTGGCTACTTTCCCGGAAAAAATTCCCTACTCTTTTCGAAGTAGGAAGCAAGGTCTTAACGTGCAAGTGGTTGCTCTCATCACACCGGGACCCGACGGCATTAAAGTCTCCTCCGAAGACTAAATAGTAATTTTTAATGTCTTAATAAATTTCATCAAGTGCTTTGAATTAGCTTCAAGTTATTTTTTTTAAATCTGAGAAAAAGATTTTTTCATTTAAGGAAATCCACAACAAATTCTTGAGCGGTGAAAACGTCACACAAAATACCGTTTTTTAAACCGGTACGTCATAAAAATTCAGTACGTATGTGGCTAAATCAACAACACTTCAATAAGGATATGCTTAACTGATAAAACACAATCACACGATACACAACCGGGGCAGTTCCTCCGCTGGTGGAGAGCAAAAGAGTGCGTCCCAAATGAGAATGACCATTCTATACACGGGTCAACACAATATCATCACGTCGTTTAGTTAAGGGGATCTGTATTATGTGGTTCCTGATTACTGATTGGTGGTGTATAGTTTATTGAACGGGTTTAAATCCCATGACGTTTCCATTTCTTCTAATGTAAATATTAATTTCGACTTAGATTCTGTATATGGATCTGTATTTTAGTTACCTCTAATTTGAGAGCTTCTTAGCCTAACTTGTCACTTTTTCATTTCCTTTGATACCTGTATGGCTCGGTATCCCATGCGAAAACCACCTTTTTGCATATACATCAAGTTTATATAAGAGATTCTAGTAACTGTACAACAAAGGGTTAAGGTTTTGCACTGCAAAGCCATTAAACTAGATAAGGAATCTGTAAAATTACAAAGTGTCTTTTATTCGTGTTTCAACAATGTGTAAGGCATTTCAAGCCAAACAATTCTGCAGTGTATATAGACCCGCACTGTCCGGTAAATCTAATCTGATCCTGTTACATTGTTGCTAAATACAGGGCTGATTCCAACTTTATCTCATCTTTTGGACCCATCGGTAAATAGATAGCTGGAAGTTCTGTATTTATGCCTGATACTCACCGAATCTATCTAAATAGAAAGGTCACTAGTGAAGCCGCTTTTTTGAAAGTTTTTAATGTCAAGGTCAATTAACTGCTCAAAATCATCCAAGGTGGTATTTTTAGGTACTAGAAAAGAGAAATACTAAGTGTTATTTAGTATGTGTATTAGAGCTCCTTGAATCAACGAAGTCCAAAAGATTTGATGAAGATGTGTTTAAGCGTTATAAAAACCAACATGTCGCGGTCTTGAAGTAATTTCTATGTTGCGTTTTGTGTGTTATTTTTTAAATTTAATATCGCATAGCTAAAGAGAAAGTTTCTCGTATCGTAAATGCAAAGGTGGTTCATGTAGCCTCCCACATTTAAAGGCTTTCCATGGAGAAGTACGGAAAGAAAAACCCCAAGACAGATTCGAAGGCCCTTGATTCTGTAATTGGTTTTAATTTTTCGAGATAGGATTTTTTGCGGAGCTATATACTGCACTGCAATAATCAAGTTTTGATCTGATCAAAGATCTATAGAGGCGCGAGGATAAACATGCGATCTGCCACCCCAATCCATTCTGGAGAACGACCTTTAAAAGGTTACCTCGGTTGTAACGATTTAATGCACCTTTCCCTTAGATAACTCCAATATGAGCTTTGAAAATTAAGTCCTGTTATCAAAGTATCTAGTCCAGATATATTTAAGCTTGCTTGAGACATACGAGGTATGATAGAACCAATTTATTTAAGTCAGGATCACGCGGTGTAAAGATCGCTTATTACAGAAACCGTAACTGCATACAGTTCTTTAAGTCTTGAGAAACGTAAAACCGAATATTCATCAATCTGCCCATTTTTCGATTCTATATAGACAATTTTTTGTAGAGTTGTTTTCTATAGTGTCCAATATTTTCCGGACCGAACAAGATAAGCAAAAGTAATCGCACAAATAGAGATCTGAATTCAAACGCTGTGCGTATACTAACATCTACGAGTCGCCTGTTTATCTTCAACAAGAATAATTAGTAACAGAGGGAATGCTCCCTTGAGCGTAACACCCATTTCTTGTTATTGCTAGTTCTGATAAGCCTGATCCGAGTGCGAACCCTAAAAACTCTGGCTTAGAACTATGAAATCTTCTGTAAAAAAAATGCGCGCAATTTACTCCACCTCAAACCAATATTAATTAAGATCTCTATCAATGCCATAACTCTCCAAGTTAGTTATCATACGCTCTCTCCAAGTTCGAAAAAGATAGACACCACATGGTGTCCTCCGACATTACAGCCATTCACAATGATAAGACTCTAGGCGTATGCAGTTTGATCAACAGTACCCTTCGATTTTGACAAAACCACTTTGAAATCTGGTAATAAGTCCTTCTTTTCTAGAAGCCACACCAATCTAGTATTGATCATATCTCTCCATTGTTTTGCACAAACACATAGTCAAAGGAATGGGCCGGTATGTTGTTGGTTTAGAAGCATCCTTCCAGGTTTTGGATGGGGATAATGGTAGCCAGATGATATCGAACTCTAGCTACCACCAAATTGTGTGGCACTGTCACTGTGTATCAACGGCCGGCATGAAGAAGGACCTTTAATAATGTCACCCCCCCCCACTATTTGCAGCAAGGTCTAAAATAACCTCTTAACTCTTAATTGCTCAAGAGGGTTTTCATGTCGCACCCAAACAGTTTGTGAAGGATGCGAATGTCGTAGTACAATGGTCATAGGCCCTTAAGCAGCAGAAGCTTGTCAAACGTGCGCAGATGTTCGGAAGTGTGGCCATCGTTTGCAGGCATTGTTTTTGTTGAGCGGAAATTTTTTGAAATTGGGATATGTCCTTGGAATGCCTTCTCCATCCTGGTCTTGTTTTCTTCCTTGCGCCTTGTTCTTAGACTTGTTTAGATGGCTTCATCTTATGATTTACTTGCATGTAAGGAACTGTTGATGTTTGCAAAGTCTGTAATCCCCAACCAGAGTGTCATCTGAGTGCCATGTGCAAACAACAAGAAGAGAAATGAAGGGGGACCATAATTTCCCCTTCGCCCCAGTTGCAGCGAGTTCCGAATATTCAAAGATTAACTTTTGATTTTTTTTATTACTAATGTCGTCGGGCGGCACGTGAAATGATACTTTATGTTGTGTGCTGTTCAGCATAAACAATACGATAGGATCTTATTGTGCATTCCAAGAGCTTTAGTCATAAACTAAGAGTGGTATCTCACTTCGCGGAAACTACTTTTGAAACAAATTTGAGAGGATTTGTCAAGCATGGCTTTGCCATTAGCTCAGTCTCCTCAGTTTTCTCCTAAGTTTTGGAGACGTCTCCAATACTTTTTATATGTGGAGCAAACGATTCCGTCGCGGCGATGTCTCCGCGAAGTGAGATACCACCCGAACTCCTGTTTAAAATTTGTCACCTTTGTGATCATGACATAACGGCCCACATGTAGTCATTTAATTGGAACTTGGAGATAATCTAAAAAAATACTTAGAGAAACTACATCTTTCGCAATTACCTATGGCATGAGCTGTCATTAGGGTGGTGCATTAAGAGTTAATGGCTGTTAAATGAGACTGCAATTAAGAAATTATTACCATCAATAAATGTATTATCATATGATTTAAGATTTTCAATGCATGCATTTTAATTGTTACAAATGCAGAGAAACCCCAATTTAACAAAAAAGAAAAGAAAAGAAGTCAAGTGCCAGCATTTAAAAGGATAAATACCAGCTTTTTATTGGTATGACATTAATTTTTTATATGTTTAGGTTTGTACAGACATACCCTACTTCACTTTGTATTGAAAGTAATCTGCAAAAGTTCGGCCCTTTTACTTCCATTTCCCAAATTTCGGTCTTTGCACTTTCTTTTTTGCCCCTAACAAGTTTTGGTTTACTCATGCTTATTATTCTAAGCGATTTGAATCACATCGCAACACAAGCATTAGCGTAGGGGGCAAGTGCGGCGATTTCATGTCACCACTGGGGGGGGACGGAAACACCCGAAAGTGATAAATAATACACTCAAAATTTGCATACTTCGCACATTATGCAGAAACTAATGAAAATGTTTGAAAGCGTGAGCCGAAAATTTTGCCTCATGATAACATTTAGCATTGTATTTGACATACATTTTACCTCTTTATTAGCTTCACAAGATTATCACTACATAAAAATATGTGAAGCTTTCAAAATCGAGGGGGACGATCCCCCTAGAAAAAAAGTCCCCCCCCCCCCGGATCGCCGCCAATGGTAGGGGGCCTGGTGGGGACCCTATAATACATTTCTCATCAGATATTTGTCCATTTTCGTATGTTATGGGGTGTTGTGAAGTTAGAATATAGGATATGTGGCGCAGTATTACGTATGTAGCCAGTTGTCTCCTGGAATGGATTGTTATCGACTTATTGTAATTGGATATCAAAAGCTTCAGTGAGAAGGGTGTCAGGGAAAAACACTTTCCCAGAATCAGAGATGCCAAACCTATGGAATAGTTATAACATTAGAAATTAAAATGTGAATAGCTGAACTGGTGACTTCTCATAAAAGAAAGAACGTGCAACCCTTTACTCTGGCATTCAATTTTAGGAATGCATTCAAATACAAAATACATGTAGATTTCTTTCTCTTATGATCAAGATATTTGTTTGAGGCTTTTCAACTATCTGCATTATAATTTATAATGTTATAATTATTCCGTAGGGTAGTCATCTCTGCAGAATGCATTGTACACTGCTCACAATGGCGCAGTCACATGTATACGACGCATGGTCAACGCACAGTAGGCCTATGCGCCGGGTGTGCATTACTCACGCTTCGAGCACGCAGGACTAACGCTGTGCATTCGTTGCATATTTTAATACATATCGTCTACATGTATGTATATGCTCTGTAGGGGCGCTTGGTAATTTTTCCAATATCAATGCGCTGGTCTTGGGTTGTGTACATGTGACTGCTGCATAACAGAGGTTAATTGTCAATAGGGATCTTGCTTTAGCACAAGTGGACTGTAGGCCCTACATAATTCAGAAATTAAGCAGTGCAGAGGCATTTAACTTCTTGTAAGGGAGATATATTGAGACCCAGAAGTAGTGCAGGATAGATGACCCTATAAGAGACCTTCCTTCCCCTTGGGCAGACCTCAATGCTTCACCCTCCCATCCCCCACTGCTCACTTCTCCCTATCATCTACTTAGCTACATGTAACCTAACTTGCCTCACCTAGCATCTGGCCTCTCTCATCCTTCCAAATCCATGTATCCTAACCATGCAAGTCTTCACACTACCCCAACCCACAATACATGATCCAACTAAGGCCTGGAGAATTCACCAGGTGTCTGGTGCCAAATAGCAACAATGTCAAATCTTCGTTATCAAGGTTCCATGTGCAATTGTTGGATAATATATGCATTCGAATATGTGAGGGGTCGATCCTGGCTGAGCAACCTGCAGTAAATTGCCATTTGGTCTAAATCCACTTTGACTAATGTCCATTTGGTCTCATCCCACAAGATCTAATATCCCATTTTGTCTATAACCAGTTCGTCTAATTATTTTTTTGGTCTAAGTAGCACCATATCTATGTACCATTACATCCAATTGCCATTTTGTCTAATATTTACTTGGTACATCACCACTTGGTCACTTCCAATAACAAACTTTTGATAGACCAAGTATTCATTTGGACACCAGAAAAAGTGCAATTAGACTATTTGGCTATTAGACGAATTGACAATTAGACAAATTGGTCATTAGACCAAGGGAGATTTAGACCAATTGCGGATTAGACCAAATTGTTAGGTCCATGTGGTATTAGATAAACGGGGAATTAGACCAACTGTTGTTAGACTAAGTTGATATAAACCATTGTAATGGAAAGCTGGAATAATTGTAATTTTATAATTTTTCATAGAGAGAAAATTTTAAATTAATGAGGAAGATTAGCATGTTCAAGGTCTACTTAGACCAAACCCTTTTGCAGTTCTCCATGGTCATTATACTTAGATCATGTAGTGTGCGCTGGGCCTCAACACTCACCCACCTTCCTGGTCAGCCGTATTACACATCTCCCTCTACTTGTTCTGTTCCTCCAGGGTTGTCTCCAGGCCAGACATGATCAGATGGTGCAAAAGGGAATCTACATGTGAAGCCATCAGCAGCTCTCTTGTATGCTGCTTGAAACCTGAACGGATCAGACTCAAACAAAAGGTTAAGCACTGAACAGATGATGTAGCAAAATTTCAATGAACCAACATGGTAAGGTCATGTGTCTCGAATCATATGCCCTTTTTTTATCCCAAATTTAGATGCCCAAAATATTTTCCCTAAACTAAAGTGCAGGGTCAACCAGAATTAACGCTTCACCTTGTAAATTGCCCAGTATTTAAAATGTCATGTAATAATGCAATTAATATTAACTTTTCACATGTAGGGACTATTCCTGCTTCTTTTGATGTTATATTTGTCAGAAGACTATTCAAAGTTGAATGAACAAGGGTTCATTTAGACAATGTAAATCCCATAACCCTCACAGAGTGTGATAATTGGTTTTTATCTAAATGGACCGTTGTGCATTCAACGTTGAAAAGTCTCCAAACAAATCTGTCAAATGAAGCAGAAAAATGAAATACATGTATTCACAGAACTACATTTTAAACAATGGGCAATTTTAAGGATTAGTGTTCTTTCTGACTAACCCTGAATATGAAAGAAATGCAAATGTTCTTTTATCACCAGGTGCGGGTCCAAATCCAGGGGAGCCAACTCAGGCCTTGCCCCCCCCCCCCTTGAAAAGAAATGCCTTTAAAAACCATAAAGGACCCACAAATTTGACCCATGCCAAAATTTTAATGTTTGTAAATTGGTTTGACAAACATTACCAGTACCTCATCCCCACTCCCCATTCGGAAATCTTGGACCTGGAAATCAGGAAATTTTTGTTAAAGAGTCTAGCTTTTGGTAGCTGGGTCCGCTACAGGAGAGACTGAAGTATTTCTCTTTGCAGTTTTTACAGTCGATGTGGTAGCAGATCCAGCTAACAAACGCTGGCCTTTTCAAGACAAATTTCCACATTGGGTGAAAAGAACATTTTCATTATAAAATGAAGCTATGTTCACCTACCTGGCATCAAAGCTTTTGATGGTGATATAGAAGGCTCCAAAAAGAAAATCCCTTAAGTGTGTACATTTACTTATATTGCTGTTGGATGTGGCCGGGTAAGAAAATGTGTACACAAGAATGGATGGTATTTTTTTTGCCATATTATAGGAACAGATGTTGATATTCAACCATATGCAAAGAAAAGTACCATCCATTCCATATACGATTTCTGATCCAATCATGTCTGAGATACGCATTAGAGGGAGTTTTTTTTACTCCAAGGTTAACTTTATCAGAATAAGACAGCGGTGGGTGTGGAAATACGTCTGGAGGATATTGTCAGGACATCCTACATTAAGAGACTGCAAAAGACTTCATCCAATGAAGGCTAGAGGGCCTCTTTGAAAATTGTTGCACAATATTAACTGCTAAATGTAGGTTCAATCTTTCTCCAAATTTCTTCTCTTGTATCAAGTTGACATCAGTAATGCTTCCTGTAAACCTTGTCAGCATGCAATACCCAGGTCGAAAAACCAGTTGAGGACCAGTTAAACTAACTGGTACTGGTACCAGTTAACCAGTTAAGTCAACTGGTTTCAATATGG
>CALNVZ010003435.1:181881-194093 GCA_940671915.1 Paracentrotus lividus | reverse complement strand
AAGTTGATTTCATGGTTGATTTTATGGTTTTTGTAAGTGTCTGCATCAATTTTTTTCCGTACACGACAAAAATTCAACATTTTAGGCTGATGTAACTTCCACATCAAAAAGTCCTCTAATATGAATTTGCCACTTCAAATAATCTTTTGAAAATCTGTGATTGTTTGCCGTGCATAGCCTAGTAATACGCGTCAGTGCCTTTCATTGACTGACTTATTTATCAATGTCAGCCAAGTCTATCGCTGATTGGTTCGTTTTGCCGACCCGCTACTTAACCCTAAAAGGCCTGGGGTTTTTTTGTCACCTTATGACTGAGGGGGGGCGGATTCCGCCCCCCCCCC
Source organism: Paracentrotus lividus (assembly GCA_940671915.1). Classification (NCBI taxonomy): domain Eukaryota; kingdom Metazoa; phylum Echinodermata; class Echinoidea; order Camarodonta; family Echinidae; genus Paracentrotus; species Paracentrotus lividus. The sequence goes on along the minus strand of CALNVZ010003435.1, from coordinate 193,752 downwards.
TCAGATCTCGGCTGTTGACCACGCGATCGGGACGAAAATCGCCACGCACGTCACCCAGGACGTAATCTCCAAAATTGCATAGTCAAATGTTCCGAAAAATATTTGGTATTAATTAATTATGCTAATTTATGCATAAATTTACACATTGCTCTAATTCATTAAATAAAGCTCCAAAGCTGCTAATTTTTTATTTATAAACTCTTTGCAAGATTCTGATGAAATGGATTTCAAAAAAAATTCCGTATCAAATTTCATTTCTTATGTATTTCATTGTTCTTTCAATTTCTTATGTATTTCTTTGTTTTTCGACTTTTTGTTTTCTATTGTTTTTTCGATGAGAATTGTCGGCGACATTATCACAACCACAAAGAACCAAAAACTAATTGATTTGAAGCAGTAGAAGTAAAAATAATCATACATTTATGAATATTGACTTGAAATACATTTGTATTGGATTTGTACACAAAATCACGTTTTGAGCAATTTTTGGTCTGACGAGCATGCACAAAATGTTGCGTAACTTTAGAACCGCATACCCGGGCGTCGCAAATTTGGTCTTAAAAGTTGCGCGAGACTTAAAAGAAAAAAGTCATGAAACCGTGTGTCGATAGCTTTATGCTTTTTTGAGATCTCGCGCGAAACGTCGAGGGGGGGCGGAATCCGCCCCCCCCCCCAGGCCTTTTAGGGTTAAGCTGCCTATCATGTACATGTAGGCCAGAAACAGTTTGGGGTTAGACGCGGGGCAAATGTTTCTCTGAAGCTAACGCATATCAGACTACATTGTAGTTAGTACACTGTCCATGGCTCTATACTAGCTTAGCTAGACAGCAATTCATTGATCGCTTTTAGCCGCACTACCAGTAAAAATGATTCTTTCGCAGCCACTCAAGTAGAAGATAATTTCGATGAAACTGTGTCATTTGAAATTTTTTTTTTTCTGTCTTGAAAAGAGGGGATGTGCTTGGCTTGCCTTCATGCATTGAATGGTCACACGTACATATACCAAGCCATGTTGTACATCAGCCACAGCCCTTTCAAAATTTTGGCCCAGCAGTTTACATCAAACTTAAAAAGGTGCCACGCGAGAACAAATCAAAGCCAGATGAAAGAGAAAAAGTTGACCTACAATGAAATCTCTCATCACTAACTTGTTGATTACAAATGCGTATATTACATTAAGCGATAGGCGACCGAGACCTCAGGGGGGTTATTCATCCCCCCCCCCACCCTATCAACGCATCCTCCAGATTGTTTGTGCTCGGACGCGTATCATATCGCGTCATAGAAGGTTTATGATTATGCAGTTCAAGAGCTTTTTATGAAAACTAATTTCTGGTATACCTACAATGTAAATACATGTATATGTGCAAGTAGATTGGAGTCAATGTAAGTTTACTGTTGAAACTTGGAGTCTTTGTCACAAAAATCAATGGAGAATGAGGTACCAATGATCAATGGGCAGGTAAAAGACATTAACACTTAAGAAATTACGGTCAATCTCATCAGATGCTAAGGCCCATAATACCTAAATGCAAGACGTCTGCCCCGAGCAAGAGGCACCTTTACTTTAACCACTAAGCAAGTGCTAGTTTTCACCTTTCCCATGTACGAAATCCCAATAAATATAAACTTAATAATAGCTGATAAATGAAAATATGTTTAATTTTAGAAGATTTCAAATGGATACAGAAGCTTACTATTTATTGTTCTTGTATGAAAGTCCAATTACAATAATCTAATTTAAAGTACATGTATTCCTAGCTACTAAATTACCTAACATTTGGTTCAGAAAATTTAATTCCAACCATCAAAGAAATGAAGTAATTATGTTCATACAGCATACTAGTAGTATTACCCCGTTTTGATTTGAAATAATCATGGTTCAACATTAGTGGCATTAGTTCGGTTTGAACTTGTTAAATAAGGGACATATATTTCAAATTAGTTTAGCAAGTTAAGTTCTTATTCCCTGCCTACCCTTAATAAGCAACAAAGTTGATTTCAGTTCTTTCAGAACTCTTGAGATTTGATGAGAGATTTCATTGTAGTCCAACTTTTCTCTTCATCTGGCTTTGATTTGTTCTCTGCGTGGCACCTTTTTAAGTTTGATGTAAACTGCTGGGCCAAATTTTGAAAGGGCTGTGGCTGAAAAATGTTACAACATGGCTTGGTATGTACGTGTGACCCCATTCAATGCATGAAGGCAAGCCAAGCACATCCCTCTTTTCAAGACAGAAAAAAAAATTCAAATGACCATTTCATCGAAATTATCTTTCTACTGAGTGGATGCGAAGAATCATTTTTACTGGTAGTGACGGCCTAAAAGCGATCATGAATGCTGTCTAGCTAAGCTAGTCATAAGCCATGGACAGTGCTAACTACAATGTAGTCCTGAATAGCGTTAGCTTCAGAGAAACATTTGCCCCCGTCTAACCCCAAACTGTTTCTGGCCTACAATGTACATTGATAAGGCACTTAAACGCAAAGGCCGGGGGGGGGGGCACGGATTCCGCCCCCTCGACGTTTCGCGCGAGATCTCAAAAAGCATAAAGCTATCGACACAGCGGTTCATGACTTTTTTCTTTTAAGTCCTCGCGCAACTTTTTAAGACCAAATTTTGCGACGCCCCGGTATGCGGTTCTTAAAAAGTTACGCACATTTTTGTGCATGCTCAGTCAGAACCAAAAAATTGCTCAAACTGATTTTGTGTACAAATCCAATACAAATGTATTTCCAAGTCAAAATTCATAAATTATGATTATTTTATTTACTGCTTCAAATCAATTAGTTTTGGTTCTTTGTGGTTGTGATAATGTCGCAGACAATTCTCATCGAAAAAAAACAATAGAAAACAAAAAGTCGCAAAGAAAACATAAAATGAAGAACAATGAAATACATAAGAAATGAAATTTGATAGCGGAATTTTTTTGAAATCCATTTCATCAGAATCCTTGCAAAGAGTTTATAAATAAAAATTAAGAGCTTTGGGAGCTTTATTTTAATGAATTAGAGCAATGTGTAAATTTTATGCATAAATTAAGCTAAATTATTAATACCAAAATATTTTCGGAACATTTGACTATGATTTTGGAGATTACGTCCTGGGTGACGTGCGTGGCGATTTTCGTCCCGATCGCAGTGGTCAACAGCGCGAGATTCTGAGGGGGGGGGGCGGATCCGCCCCCCCTCAGTCATAAGGTGACAAAAAAACCCCAGGCCTTTTAAGGGTTAAGTAGCGGTCGAAAAACGATAACCAATCAGCGATAGAACTGGACTGACATTGATAAATAAGTCAGTCAATGAAAAGGCACAGGGGTGACGCGATATTACTAGGCTATGCACGGCAAAACAATCACAGATTTCAAAAAGATTATTTGAGTGGCAAATTCATATTAGAGGACTTTTTGATGTGGAAGTTCATCACCTAAATGTTGAATTTTTGTCGTGTACGGAAAAAAATTGAGCAGAACACTTACAAAAACCAATCAACCATGAAATCAACTTTCACTGGCCTACAATGACATCCTTGCAGTCTCTCATAGGCCTACAGGTTAACCGTTTGCTGTCTTTTCCCACCCACGCCTGTTCTCCTTTCTACGGGTGGGTCCTTTTCCGCCCAGCCACCCTGTTCTCCTTCCATGGGGTGGGTCTTTTTCCACCACCTGTTCTCCCTTTCCACGGGGTGGGTCTTTTCCCACCACCCACCCTGTTCTCCTTTCCCATGGGGGTGGGTCTTTTCCCAGCCACCCTGTCCTCCTTTCCACAGGGTGAGTCTTTTCCCACCCACCCACCCTGTTCTCCTTCCACGGGGTGGGTCCTTTTCCCACCCAAATCCCTGTTCTCCTTCCATGGGGTGGGTCCCTTTTCCCAGCCCTGTTCTCACTTCCACAGGGTGGGTCTTTTTCCCACCACCCTGTTCTCCTTCTAAGGGTGGGTCTTTTCCCACCCACTACCACCCGTTCTCCCTTTCCACAGGGTGAGTCTTTTTCCACCCACCCACCCTGTTCTTCCTTTCTACGGGGTGGTACTTTTCCCACCCACCCTGTTCTCCTTTCTACGGGGTGGGTCTTTCCCAGCCACCCTGTTATCCCTTTCACGGGTGGGTCTTTTCCCACCCACCCTTTCTCACTTCTACGGGGTGGGTCTTTTCCCACCCACCTCTGTTCTCCTTTCTACGGGGTGGGTTCTTTTTCCCACCCACCCACCCTGTTCTCCTTTCCACGGGGTGGGTCTTTTCCCACCCACCCTGTTCTCTTCCATGGGGTGGGTCTTTTCCCACCCACCCTGTTCCTCCTTTCTCACAAGGGTGGGTCTTTCCCACCCACCTGTTCTCCCTTTTCACATGGGGTGGGTCTTTCCCACCCACCTCAATCCTGTTCTCCTTTCCTACGGGGTTGGGTCTTTTCGCCAGCGCACCCTGTTCTCCTTTCAGGGGTGGTCTATTTCCCACCTTTTTTTTTTTTGGGGGGGTGGCTAATTTCAGGGGGCTAATACTATAATAAATACAGCAAATAATAATGCGCTCAATAAAGGTGCACTCTGGGATAATTTAGTATTTGTCGTGCATATAATCTAGTATGTTGCATGGTAGAGCATGCACTATTTATTATAGTTAATTTTTCTGAAATGAGATTTATATTAATTGATTATGCTAATTTATGCATAACTCATATTTTTTGCTCTAATGTACTAATTAAAGCTCCTAGCTAAATTTTGGTCTAAATATTCTCTGAATTATTTCTAACAATTGCATTTGGAAAAAAAAATCAGTGTCAAAATCATTTTCTTATGTATTTTGTTTTACAAATTTCTTATTTTTCAACCTTTTGTTTTTCTTTGTTTTTTTGGGGGGAAAATTTATTTGCAGAATATTTTTTAAATATATTTTTAATGAGCACATTAGGCTAGAAATGTGTCCCATCATGCATTTCGATGTCATCTATTGATGACAGAAAGGATTTGGCAGGCTCCAATTTCTTGTTTTAATTTAGACGCTGAGGTTAGATGATCTGCACTTCCTATAATTTAGCAGCAGGCGAGAATCTTCCTTTTGGGCAACACTGGTCTGTATTAGAAATTATAAGAGAGGTAAAGGCTTGTAACTACTGGATACCAATGTGTGAAAATGACTTAGATTTCCATATCTCCATTGAGGTTCTATAAGATAAGGTCTTTTCATCGCCTTTGCAGTGCTTGTCTACAAATGCTTTTGATATTAGGTAATTCTGAGAAGTCTTTATCTTTGCATCAGGCCTACACTCCTTTTTGATCACTTTCAGAAGTCTTTCAATTTAATTAGCTGGGCCCTATACATATAGCCTAGGCTACATGTAGGTGTATGATGTGAAAAAAGGTTTCCCTGAATATGCATTTCACATGTTTCATAACCTCTATATACTGCATTGTTTGACAAATGCATACTCCTGAAATAAGTCAATCTGATTAATGTGTACTAGCCAAGACTCTAACTCCACTCGACTTTGAATTCCTCCCGCTTTGGCTTTACATGTATTTTTCTTCTTTTTATCCTGCCCTAGCTCTATTTCTCCTGCCTAATTACCCCCCCCCTCCCCCTCTGTGACAAAAGTAAATCTGGCTCAGTACCTCATTTATTGATGCCATAAGGTTCACAGATAATGTTCACCAGAGAGCTAAGTATTATAAGGGGCCTCTAGCCACAAGGAATGCTTTGTGTTGGTGATGTGGTCTCTGTACACATCGAGCTGTGAATGTTACAGTATGAGTAATTTGCAACTTGAGGTGATACCTCATTTGTATACAGGCTGCACAGTTTGTTCATGTTAAAAGTGATCAGTAGAATTTCATATGTATGTAATCTGAGTATTTTCTTACGTATTCCTTTACTGAACATCATTCTGACTTGGGAGCATGGGGCTGGGGGTGACAGAGGCACGCCCCCTTATAACTTTTCACCAGAGTGGCTGATTGCTGCGAAATTTGGCATGCATTTCAGAAATTGTGCAAACAAAGAGATCCTCATGTTATTTCACCTGTTTAATGCCATTTCCCTGAGGGAGTAGTGCAGTGCTTTGTATCCCATGGAAAAAGCGCTATATAAAGTTTAATTCTTCTTATTATTATTATTTAATCTAATCCATGTTCAATTTTTTCCCTTTTTCCAAATTTTATTAATTGTGGTTTTAATTGCATTGTAAACTTGGATGAAACACAACTTGCTTATATGTTAAAGTTGTATATCCTTTCAACACAAACCCTCCATCCTTCCCCCCCCCCAAAAAAAAAAATTTGAACAGACCCTGATCAATTTAATTAAATTCTGATTTTGCTGATCCCACACCTCATACCCATTCATTTGGCATGTAAATTACCAGGTAGGCCTAGTATAGCTGGTCTTACCTCATAAAATGGTCAAAGGATTTGACCCACTTTTTTTATCCCCATAGCTTCAAATATTACCCTGCCCCTTCCTCAAATCATTTGAAGGATGAAAGCTGCTCCTTCCCTTAACCCTAACATACCTGGAATAATTTGCGAGCTTAAAGTCTGGGGGGCCTTTAAGGCCCCCCCCCCCCTAAGATCTCAGACGCAACATAAACAAAATCTACGCGGTTGCGTTGGTAAATTGCACTAAATTCTATTTTATATGAATTAATTATACTAATTTATTCATGAAATCATACTTTTTGCTATGATTCACTAAATAAAGCTCCTAGAAAGCTAATTTTTTGTGAAAATATTCTTTATAGCATTCCTAAGAATTGTAAAAGAAAAAAATGTGGTAGACACAATCGTGTTCTTAGGTATTTTATTGTTTTTTAATTTCTTATTTTTGTTATTGTTTACATTTTTATTCTTTGTTCTTGTACCTGTTTATTTTCGTTCGTTCACAATTTGTCGTGACTTATTGGCCATAAATAGCTAAATAGTCAAATTAAATTGACTCTTGTCAGTAAAATTAAAGATAATCCATCTTTATGATTCTAGCTGAAAACATTTTATTTGCTTGTACTGAGATCTATTTTATAGGCCAATTTTCGGTCTGACAGAAATTTTGTGAACCTAACGTGGAATCGCTAAAGATAGGACGATTCTTACAAAATTGTTATGTTTTGAGAAGATGCCAAGACTTGAAAGAATAGTCAGCGAGCGGCTGCCGATCAAGAAGTTTGTCTTGCGGGATTTAATCGCTGAAAATGTGAGGAGGGGACAATTTATCCCCACTGCCCCCTGATAAGTTTGGTTAAGGTGGAATACTCATATTTTGAATCTATGTTAATTCCTGACCTGTCTAGAACGATGGTCTAGATTAAATGATTATTAAGGCTGCTCATTTGCCTAAAGGCTTCTACAGTTTTTGTTTGTCCTGCCATCTAAGTGAACGTCATATTATGAATTATTAAAGCTGTGGTTTGCTAAGGTTTCACAGTTATGGTTGTCCTAGCTCCCTACGCTAATATGTTGGTAATAATTCGTAATGGAGGAATTTTTAAAGGGGCTGCCCTTTTTGATGACACATAAGCGGTTTGTTATCGGACAGAATCTATGAATGATACTGCCCTCCTAATCACGGGTCAATTCTATGTGAGGACATTAAGCTAGCGAAAACGTTGCCTAAAGTGATTACATTTGTGTCTTTGGTATTATGCTGCCCTACTCCAGAAGGTAGGGTATCTATATCATAAGTATTAATTATAGACTGATCCCAATTGCTCCTAAGGGCTTACCAGTTGAATGTTAGTAATCTCCACCTAAAAAATGGACAAAGATAAAATTTGATGAAGAATAAATAGTCTATTTTTAGACTATAAGCTCATTTGGATTTGGCTATTTGGGAGTTCAATATAGGTAGTTGAAATGAAGAGCATAGGGTCGATGTTAGGAACGTTATTATCTTTAGGTAAATAAAACAGGGGAAATAGATATACTGATATTAATCCGGATGAAATGATAAAATGCGCGAGAGGGTCTTGAGAGCAAATAGTTGTGTAATCTATTCAGAAGAATCCGATTGTACAAAATCTGGAGTTTCTATCATGGTAGAAACTAAAGTCCTCCAGACATTTAATAATATATTCGATAGAAGAATATATGTAAATATAAGATTAGGAAAATACCTTTAATGGTTGTAAATGGTTGTATATATTAGACTATGAAGGAAACAGACATATTTAAAGTAAAATGGTACACATACAAGAAATATGTCTCAAACATATATCCAAAAGTATGAGAGATATAAGAGGATATAGTTTGGTATGCGACTGGACAAGAAGTTATACCTTTGTTCAGTAGCAAGTCTATAAACTCAAAGGAATAGCACTTGAAGCGAAATCAAAGAAAAACCCGAAAGCTTTGACTGTTTGAACTGACTAGATTTCGGTCAACTCTTGTCAATCGTTCGTGCTGTACCGAAGTTGTTGTAATCGTCCAGATGTCAGACGCACATGCGTTAAGCCTCATCTGTCGATTGTGGATGAGAGTCAAATGAAGCATCTAAACACCATAAGCGCTTCCCCATGATGATCTCCGAGTTTCAGGGTCTACTTCAAATAAAATAAAAACTAGCTGAGAATAACATACAATAGCTTTTTCGCTGCATTGCGATTGGAAATAGTTTAAGGTCCTGTGTAAATCATGCGATTTTTTACCTAGCCTGCTCTCCTAATTGGCCCAAATACTGAAATATTTGACCCATAACATTGATCACCCATGAATTCACATGTTAAACGCCCTTATAAAATTTTCAAAGTACAGAATAGTTTTCAGCAAGTCTTTTGATTCTCTTGGCTTCACATGTTACCCGCTGCCACGTTTAAAATAACAAAGAACTCCTGTCCCCATTACTTCACTGAGATTACAGGTTGCCCCTCTTCCAATATTGGCCTACATGTACATCATTCCCAATCACTGCCATTGGCAGAACAGCCCTTCTCAACTGAGGTCGTTAGATTGAACGATCTCAAAGAGCTCATTGACATACTAATTAAGGATGAATAAGAAAAAAGCGAATATGAAGCTTGCTGAAATGATAAATGCTGGTGTTATCGAGATAAGGTGTAGGACAAAAGAAAAAAAAAAAATAGAAAAAGGGTAAAGTATAAAATCACAGAAAGTATAGAAGCAAACTTATGTAACAACGACAATTACCTTCTAGGAGAGGCAGCTAGAGTGATAAGAAAATATACAAGTTACAAATTAGCTCCTCCAACTTCACACTTCCTTGGGCTGCAACAGGCCGAAATATAGTTTTTTTTTGACCTCTTCAGGCCTTTCCATTCTCTTCTTTCTACGTTGGTCTTAGCAAGACGCATCAATCTTATCGGCGCCCAGTGCGATGACACAGCGTGAGTGGCCACCTTTGGATGGGTCAACTCTCGTACAGTTTCATGTTAAGATGTTGGTTGACAGTGGCCGTCGTCCGGTCCTCCCCAGGCACTTTCGTTGGATGGTAGGATGCCCATTCCCCTACCTGTTCATTCCTTTTGACCCTTATAAACTGGAAAAATCTAATACCAATTTCAGCACTTTTATTATAAGAATCATCTCGGCTGGCGGGGACTTGACCATGCCAGCATCGACCGCTCTCATCGCTTCCTGGGAAGTACCCCGCACTGATGATAAGCGCGCCGGCCCAATCATTGGTGAAGCTGTGCTCTCACAGAACTGAAGGCCGCAGCTGATTGAAAAGGAACGTCGGAAGCTGGGTTTGACTCTGCCGGACAGTTCCTACTCTCATCAGCTGGCGCCTTCATGTTCTGGTGCAGAGCAACAGCTTTCACAGGCATAGATTGGGCGGGGCTTAATGCATTGCCATTGGCGGCTTCCTAGAAGCGATCGAGAGAGCGGTCGATGCAGCTGGGTCAGTGCGGGTCAAGTCCGCAGCAGAGATGATCTTATAATAAAGGTCTAAGAATTTATGTGGTATTAGATCGTTTCATTTTTAGACTTATGGTCAAGTAATTGAAAAATTGTGTCAGTCGAGGAGTGTGAGGATGGGACAGCCACTATATTTCCTTTTTGCATGGCGTGTTCACTGGCAATATCGTCGTCCCGAGCTATTCCCTGGCTATTCTGAGCGTTTCCGAGTGGCTTTTCTCTTCTCATCCGTTCTTGGTCTATTGGGATTGGATCTGTGGAAGCGTATGCTGCTGAATTTGATCCCCTAATGCTGGTTTTCGGAGATGGCTGTAAAGATGCACAAAAGCAAGAAAATATGGTCAAAATTACCCTTCAATGAGGTGGGCTAATCATTATGACCATATATTCTTTTATGCATCATCAACCATTAAGAAGCCAGCATAGAAACAATACTAAGCAAGCATTGTTTCACCCTCTTCCATTTCAATATCACACACTCACAAACATTCCAATTGGTGTTCAGGACTTGATGACATCTTGTTCTGCTTGTTCACTTCCTTAGGGTTGTCTGCCAGTCATGACCATGGGATATAGAAGGGAGTTGGATTGGAAGACACAACATCTCTCCTGCATGCTGTTCGTCACTGATGATCAGACTCAAACAAAAGGTTAGACACGGAACAAATGAGCAATTTCAATGAACCAGCGAGTAAAAAGCTATGTGTCCAAAGCATTTGCCTTTTTTTGTCCTTTTTTCTCATGTTGAATTTATCCCTTGCAATTTAACAAGTGCAATAAAAGTGGGAAATGAGTGAAATGAGTAAAAAAAAATTTACATAATTTAGGCCAAGAAAACACTAAATATAAAGGTGAGTTAAAAATAATGATTCACATTTGAAATTTCCTGCAAATTCAGACATGATATTATAATGTTAGGATTATGTTTTACAATAATTTAATTTAAATATAGGTGAATATGTAAAACCTATTTGTACTAAGACAGTACAATGACTTTCCTGGAATAGCCATTCTACCCCTGTCATCTGCAAATAGACCTACATGTACAGGTTTGGAAAAATGTCTAAACTTTATACCTTGAATGTTCTAATTCTGCCTAGTCAATTCCGACGTACACATGTAAAGCTGCGTTAAAGCAACCGACCGGGTGTGCCGTTCTCCCACAGTTTAAAGGTTTACTAAATTAGAAAAACAAATTGGGCTTATTCAGTGGATAATTACCTTCTAAAAACGAAAGTGAAATTTGTTTTTCATAAGAAAGTCTCAATTTGACGAAAAATGTGGAAAACTATAGGTTTTGGTAACATTCCTGAAACCCTGTGAGCTGATTGGTTCATTAGCGGAATGACGTATTAAAAGTAAGACCCCAAAACAAACGGCGACTGGCATTATGGATCTATGTACACAAAACGCAATATTGGACTCCTTTGTGCAAGAGAGAACTAACGAAAATTGACTAATAATGAATGTAGATTTAGTATATGAAAGTCTTAAGAAATATCTGTTACATATCATCAGTGAACAATTTTGCCCCAAAACATTCAAATCTTGCGTAATTTTATCATTCTTCTACCAAACATCCTCGTCTGTCTGTACATGGACTGTGAGTTTATATGTGTGTAGAGTTAGAGGTTAAAGGGCAGCTATAGGGCAAATTCATGTCATATGTGTATTTAGTGTATACATACACGACACGCACTAGCACCATATCTGCCCTATGGGGTCATATTTCTGCATAGTAGTAGCATGCGAATACACATCACACTGCACGGGCCCCATATTTATGTATAGGCTGATCTCGTCGCCTGTATATACTAGTATTGCATAACTGTCCTACTTTCATTCTGTGCCTTCGCTCCCTCCAGTAGATCCATGGTTTATCATCAATTGACCTCTATTTAATAAACTGTAAGTAGAAGAGATGTCATTACTTGTCAGTAGGGCTAAACCTACTTAAACATAATTCTCATTTCCTTCATATCGAATTAGGAATTAAATTATTTTAAAGTCAACTTC
>CALNVZ010003435.1:136220-181781 GCA_940671915.1 Paracentrotus lividus | reverse complement strand
TCCATTGTGACGTATTTTTTGTTGACCGGATCAATTAGGCAGACAAAATATGCTCTATATCTTGTCTCCAAAATGCCTCATACAGGTAATTTATAATAAAATATATTTTCAATATGATAGCTGAAAATATATGTCCAATACGTTTTGTTAACAGGGCAAAGAAATATTGATTTTGCCAGAAAAAAAAAGTGGCGTAAAAAAAAAAGCTGTCATTTTTTACTTCTTATCAGAAATGTATCACTTTATTTGGAAAAGAATGTGTTAAAGTCAAAAGGCAAAGGCCTAATATAAAGTTTTATACCACAGTTGTCAGTTTAAAGATATATTGGGTAGGTACAAAGTAGATAAAGAACCAAAATATCAATTGATGAAGGTTCTATAGTTCTACAGTTAAAGGGTGAAGCCCCAACAACCTATATATAAAAAAATATATATATATATCATAACTTTTGCCCCATGTCATAAATATAACAAGTGGAAAATATAATATAAATGAGTCAAGCATTGTCATATTTTATCATAATTAGCTTATGTGGTTTAAATCTTGGATCTGTCAATAGTAGAGCTGTTTAGCCCCAAATTTTAGGCGAATTGTGCAAATTTTGACTAAAGCATGAAAATTATACCAATGGTAGTACATGCCATAACATTCATTTTAAGATCGGGAGGTAAGTCAGATTTGACCTCTGATGACCTCCAGAGGTCAATGACCTTCACATATCAAAATATTGATATTTTGCGTCATTTCTCTGTGAATGACATGACAAAAATGAAGTAAACATGCATTTCATGTTACACTCAAGAATTATGGTGGTATCTCACTTCCCAGAGACGTCTCCGAGACTTTGTTTTCGTCGCGGAGACATCACCAAGACGTCTCCGTGACAATTTTCAGAACTGTCTCAAAACTAAAAAAAGTTGTCCCAAATCTGTCTCCAAAACTCGCAAGACGTTTCCGCTACAAATCTAGACCACGTGACAAATCTTCCACAAGTCACGAGGATCTCGGAGACCTCTGAGAGACGTACTCGCGACAAGTGTCAAAACCGTCTCAAAGCTGTTTCCAAACTGTCTCAAAGTAGTCCCAAATCCGTCTCAATGTAGTTTCGGCGATTCCCGCGACTCATGAAACTTCGCGGGGACTGAGGAGACGTCTTGGAGACATTTTGGAGACGTCTCCGTGACAAGTTTCAAAAGCGTATCCAAGCCGTTTCCAAAACGTCTCAAATTAGTCTCAAAGTATAGCTTCCGAGAAGTGAGATAGGGTACATGCAGGTGATATGGGCCCCCTAAGATCATTTGCCTAATTTGCATAAAATTACAAAATGACACACAGTCTAATCTTTGTTTATATGAATCAATAACTACTGCTCTAACTTTTATTGTGAAGAAAAACAATTATCACAAACACCCCTGACTGCAATATTCAAATGTTGACGTCATCACAAAAGTGCCCATATTAACTGCATAGGCAGGTAATATGGGCATATGTATTTAATGTATTTTTTAAAAACTACAATGACTCTAGTATGTCTGGAATTTGCTTAAACTGTTGAAAATCGTTAACTTAAAGATATGATTTGAAATTATAAGACCTTCAGTAAATACTTTGACTATATATTTCATTGTTTTGTATTTTGTATATTATTTCTTTATATATTATTTTAATATTCTTTTCGTTATACAAATCAATATAGGCCTTATTGTCCCCGCCGAACGAGTTCGAGCAGGGGACTATGAAACGGGCTCCGTACGTATGTGTGTGTGTGTGTGTGTCCGTCCGTCCGTCGTACCGTCCGGCTCCGTTGTGAGTTCAATTTGCTACTCCTTCGCATTTTCGATCCGATTTCTTGCCGTTTACTTTATATGATACAACTAGGTGATGGCTACCAAACTTCTTCACAGAATTTGACCTTTGACCTTTGAGCCTGATTGACTATATTGTTAATTGGCTACAAATCCGCTACCCTTCGCCTTTTCATCCGATTTCGTTCTCTGTTGCTATTGATAGCACTAGGTGAGGGCTACGAAAACTCTTCACAATTTTGACTTTTTTGACCCTTTGACCTTTGACCTCATTTTGGCTATATTGTTAATGGCTACAATGCTACTCCTTCGCATTTTCATCGATTTCGAATCCGTTTGCTTTTATATGATAGCACTAGGTGAGGCTACTAAACTTCTCACGAGACTGCTTGCCTGACCTTTGACTTGATTTATATTATATTGTACATTGGCTACAAATGTACTCTTCACCATTTCTTCATTTCGATTCGTTTGCTTTATGTGATAGCACTAGGTGATGGCTACAAAATTTCTTCACCGAATTTTTGACCTTGACCTTTGACCTTTATTTTTTACCTTATTGTTATTTAGGCTACAAAATCCAACTACCTTCGCCATTTTATCATTACATCGATTTCATCGTTGCTATTTTGATAGCCCTGGAGGATACAAAAATTTCGTCGCGGATTTTGAAATTTTGACCCTTTAGACCTTGACCTTCAATTTTCTATATTGTACATTGGCTACAAAATGCTACTCCATTCACGACAATTTTCATCGATTTCATTTCCGCTGCTTCTATGTGAATGCAGCAAGGAATAGCTACAAAAACTTCTTCACAGAATTGACTTTGACCTTTGACCTATTTGTTAATTTGGCTACCAAATGCACTCTTCGCATTTTTTTTACCCGATTTCGATTCTGTTTGCCTTATGTGATAGCACTGATCGTGATATAATGGAAATTTTACATTATCGGCGGGGACATACATTACGCATCGCGTAATTTACTAATCCACTTGTAGTTATTTATATTAATACTGTGAATATACCCCAAAAAATCGTAGCAGAGATTGATGCCTCATCCCAATACTAAGTACCAGAATCATTTCCGCCGTTTAGGACTGCCCATATTACCTGCACTAATGTTGCTATGTCAGACAAGCATTCAATGCCACATTGCACCCCTTCACTACAACAAATTGACTTGTACACGCGAGTATGATCAAAATGGAACTATAAGCTTACTAAATATACAAAAAATTAAGGTTACCCCCTCAAACTCTCTTTCACCATCACATTCTGTGAAATATCAAATTTTACATCTGGGTAAAAAATGCCGTAAGTTTTACCTACCTTGTTGGTTTTCAGCAATTTTCTCAGAGAAATTTCGGGCATCAGACTGTCTCTTCACAATCGATTAGATTTCGTATAGTACGGGGAAAAAAATAGCACACGACACATACATTTGTACTTCGGTCATCGAGCCTCTCACTTATCCTCGAGGAATAACTATCTCGAGGATAAGCACCCACGTGGTGAACCCGACTCTGAGAACAACAAGCCATCGGGGTTAACTCTTAGGATACAATCCTCGAGGACTAAAACCCCGATGGTCCCGTGTGACAACATCAGTTCTGCCCCTTTCCACCCCCCTTCGTACAGCCTCTGCAAAACATCACCTCCTAGTGAGATATGGATCTCATGTGGCCATCAAGTCGGATTCGACAGGGAGAACGGCGTATGATAAGAGTACGAAAATTCCTCGCCATCAGCTACTGGAGACGTATTGTCTTTATTAGAGTGACGTACCTATGACTGTAATAGTATTATTAGGCAACCTTTGACCTTAGGCAACATGTAATAATGATAATAATAGTGGTATAATAAACAATAATCTAAATTTGTAAAGCGCTCTTTCTGCCTAAAATGCACCAAGGCGGCAAAACAAAGGGTATTAACTTGTTGATAACTATCAATGCTTAAGTTGCAAAAATGAAACCGCAACAGACTAAATACGTAGATTGTACATGGAATAACAAAATTTTAATAACAACAGCGCATATGAATATTTTTTATATTTTGAGGTCAATAACCTTTTACAGTCCTCAGAAGTGAAGGTAGGAACCTGTAATTGAGTATCAGTTGCTCTGGAAAGAATTGGTCTCATTTTAACAAAAAATAAATAAAAAAATATTACATTATAGCAATGTCCTCCTTTACCAATAACGCACATAAATATTCATATATTTGATGTTTCGAGGCCATTGACCTTTCATTGTATTTAGAGTTCAAATATAACCCTGTTTTAATTACTATGGTGGTATCTCACTTCGCAGAATTACTTGAGACGGTTTGGAAACGGCTTAATTGATACGGTTTTGAAACTTGTCGCAAAGACGTCTCCGAAACGTATTCCAGACATCTCCTCAGTCCCACGAAGATTCACGAGTCGCGTGAATCAGGGAAATTACATTGAGACGGATATGGGACTATTGAGACAGTTTGGAAACGGCTTGGAGACCATTTGAAACTTGTCGCAGAGACGTCCGAGACGTCTCCTCAGTCCCCGTGAAGTTTCATGTGTCGCGGGAATAGCATAAACTACATTGAGACAGTATGGACTATTTGAGGCAGTTTGGAACGGCTTGGAGACGGTTTGACACTTGTCGCGAGTACGTCTCTGAGAGGTCTCCGAGATCTCGTGATTGTGGAAGATTTGTCACGTGGTCTAGATTTGTAGCAGAACGTCCCGCGAGTATTGGAGACAGATTTTGGACTGTTTTTAAGCTTTCAGACAGTTCTGGAAATTGTCGCGGAAACGTCTCTGAGACGTCTCCGCGAGGAAATAAGTCTCGGAGACGTCTCTGCGAATGAGATATCACCATAATCCTTGATTGCAACATGAAATGCATGTTTACTTCATTTTTGTCATGTCATTCACAGAGAATTGACGCAAAATATCAATATTTTGATATGTGAAGGTCATTGACCTCTGGAGGTCATCAGAGGTCAAACCTGACTTACTCCCGATCTTAAATGAAAGTTATGGCATGTACTATTCATTGGTAGAAATTTCATGCTTTAGTCAAAATTTGCCAATTATTCGGCTAAACCCTCTACTACAAGTGCATATCTTTGATAAAGAAAAACAAATGTTTACAATTTCAGTGTTACAATTGCCCGTACGTCTGTTACAATTGCCCTGGACACGGGGCAATTGTAACACTCAACCTCTTGTTTTGAAATGGTAATGGCTTCAAAATAACTTGTTGTACTTAGCCCAAACCTATTCATATGTCAAGCTAAGATATGTATATTTCATTTTATTTAGTTTTAAGCAAGTATTTAGCATTATAAAGTTGATAGGTCAAATTTGGAAAAAACTGTTACAATTGTCCCCCGGTCTTCCCTACAGAATCTCTCACTCACTCTTGCATTTTCTTTTTTTTTTCCTCTTTGCAGGAGGTGCACAGACACACACACAAACACAAGCACACACCAATAAATCTCTTGATTTCGGGTTACTGATAAAGAATGATTGCAACTGACAGCCACACCCCCATCTAATGAGAACTACAGAATCCTGAGACAGTCGGTCACTGAGAATTAGTTCATGGTATTTGTATGTAAGTATTTGTGTTTTACACACGCATTGCATTGTAACATCAGGATGCGCATGCCAATTTATTAATTTGGCCCGAAACATTTCCAAATGAGGGGGGGGGGGAGTTGGTGCTGGCACACAAAGGCCCTATATTCTTGATTTATGCTTTAGGCCTATTCTATGTTTGATGTGTGTGGGGGGGGGGGGGGTAACCCATTATGCCCGAATTTCCCCCTTAACAGAGATGCCAACAATACAGAATAAAACGTTGTGACCAAAGTATTTGAAACAGGTGAACCAAATTACTTCTAATGAGAGATCAATTGATGAATACCTAGCATGTCATTCATTTTTTGGAATGCATTCAAATCAACAAATTTCTTTCTCTCATGATGACTACATTTGTCTCGGCAAGCATTTCAATTGTTTGTGTTATCTGCATATAAATGATCTGTAATTCCTAAGTTAAAATTCTGCAGGGTTTGATTGTCTGCCTTAACCCATACTTGGTGTTTCCTAATTAAAGCTGTAGATCATTTATTTGTCATGCATCTTAGAGATTTTTTTTTCTTTTGATATTCATGTAAAGTGGTGCAGTTTTAATTTCGGTTTCAAATTTCTCGGGAACATAGCAGATCCAGTAGTGCTAGGTAACACAATTATAGAGACATGTGATGTTCAAAGGAAGCAACTTCTAAAGCTCTATAACATGTATTTGTTTATAATTTGATTATAGTGTGATTTTACTCCCAACTTTCCTTTAGCAAAGACCTAAAAACAGCTACTACCTACTAGGTCAACTGTAGTCCTACTTGCCTATGGATGAATCCACCACAATGTCAAACTATTGGTATGTATGTTTTTAACGGTAGCATTATTTAAACAATAAGCTATGTAGATCGACAAAATTAAGAATGAAGATATTAATTAAAAATGCTTAAAAAGCACTTGTGCATCAGCAATCTCTAAGGCGCTCTACAATAATGAAGCCTAATTCACATTGCTTCAATTTAGTGCAGCTGTTTTATGTTTTGCATTATGATATCCCTACAAATTCCCATTTAGGCCTAGATCTACCTCTCCTGGGTTGAGTGCAGCACAACCGGATGAATTCTTGCTGAAATTGATTTTAGGAGTGGGATTTGAACCTACGATCCTACCATTGAAAGGTGAGAGTCAGAACTACTACACAACAATGCTTCCATGAGACAAACTATGTAGTTTCAATTTTGGATTATGAAAGTTTTCAAATTCCCAAAAAGTCTGATAACCGATTTGACAAAAGTTTGTTTAAATTAATCCCTCAAATACTAATGGAAATCTTTTGTTAACATGATATTGAATAACATGTTATACTGAATATTAAGATCCTCCAATTCATTAAGTTATATTTAGTGATAAGTTTCATTTCTAGATTTTTACCTAAATCCCCTCCAGCAGCTGAGAGATGGTTGAAGTACACGGCAGATCCTGGAGGCTTTATGAGTGATTTAAATTGTTTTTTTACCCTTTCTTTGGGCATATCTTCTTTTTTTGTTCTTACTCTAGGAGGGGTAGAATCATCACCTGACACAGACCCAATGAGTAGAGCTGGGTAGATGGATTAATCCTTACATGTATATACACAAGCAGACAAGGCCTTATCACAACCAGGCATAAGGTTAGTTTATCTTTTGGATTTTTAAAAATATTTTAGACAGTTTTTTTAATATTTTTTTTCCACTTTATTCCCTCCAAATATTGGCACCCTTACTCTGTGTCACTAATCTCCAGTTTTGTCTTCACTTGGCAGTGGTAGATCCAGAATTTAAGGAGGGGGGGGGGGGAGGGAGATAGTACCGTACTAATTACCGTGCTAGCCTACTTTGGTAAAACGCAGTCTGAAACCGAAGCGTGCTAAGCTTAACCCCAGGAAATAGGTGGTACTAAGGCCCCCCCCCCTCCTTAGCACCACCTATTTCCTGGGGTTAAGGATTTTAACTGCAGTCTGAAAAGGGTATTATTCTTATATCTAGTCACTTTTGTCTGATTTTTTTTTTGCTTAAAGTAATTATCATGGACTACTTTAACATGGCGTATACACACAGGTAATTTTGATCTAGTTATTTACTTGAAATGTTGCATTTAATGCACTGGTTGTGTCACTCACATTTTGGATAGACACATAGAGGTGGACCATTTTCCACAGATGAGGAACGATTGATAAATATCAGAGAGGTAAACTGTTCATGTACATATACCAGCACTTATGGTACCCTTAGAAATCTACTTGGGCAGCCACAAATCCAACCATAACCAATAATGGTCAGAAACCGATGTCTTTTTTGTTTGTCATGTCACTCACGCACTGTTTTTTAATCATAATTTCCAGGACCAATTGTAAAATTCAAGTCCAACTGGTAATGACACATGCCACTCCTACATTATACATAATATGGTAGTCGTGATCCATTCATAACCTACAAGTGCGAAGATATGCACCCTTCTATCAGTCCAAATGTCTTGTCACTCATGTTTGAATATGACCATAAGAGATGAAAGAAATAAATACAAAGAAATTGACAGAAATGATAATGAAGGAAGGACAAAAAGCAAAGACTATACATAATGAAAGCCGAAAAACAAGGATATACATAAGGATTGATTGAATAGAAGAAGAAATGATTAAAACAAAGAAATGCATAAGAAATATTAAAAAGAAAAAACAGAAATCAAAGAAGACAAAAGAAGGTAAAAGCAAAGAAACACAAAAGAAATTAAGGAATAGAAAATCGAAGACCAAAAAAAACACAAGAATTGAAAAAGAGAAGATGAAAAAAAAGATAATGTTCACAAAGAAATGCATAAAAATTGACGAAGGAAAAGATGAAGAACGAAAACAAAGAAATACATGAGAATTGATAAAAGAGATGAAATAAGGACTAAAACATAGAAATGCATGAGAAGTCAAATAATAGGAAATAAAGAAAGACAAAACATAGAAATACATAAGAAGCAATAATAGAAAAGATGAAAGATGGAAAAAAAATAAATAAATAAATATTGACAGAAGAAAAGAGGAAAGGAGGAAAAAAATCTATTGAAAGTGAAGGTGAAAATGCAGTAGGAAAAATGGCACACTGTTAAAAAAAAAAGTGTCAGAGGTGAGAATACTAAGCAGTGTAAGCTAATTTTTGGGGGAAGGGCTGATCGGGCTAGAGATTGAGTAATTTTGGACCGACGTGGAAGCAGTTCGGGAGGAAGTGAGAAATGGAGGGTAGTAGTCATGATTATAAAAGTGGTAATTTTCACTCTGTTAATTTTTCACACATAATGTTAAAAAAATTATTGGTATATCCACGATGGATGCAAAAATGCGCAGAAATTACCACAATGAATGTTTCCACAATGAAATATCCCCTCAAACACTAACAAGCGAATCAATCGTATTCACATACAATGTATTTACAAAATAATAACACAAGAGACAGTTTATTTGTTGTTCCATTTTTTTTATGTAATTGCTTCTCATGGTTTTTTCTTTTTAAATATTGGTCACTCTTTTTTATGCAATTGCTTCTTATAGTTTTCTCTTTTTAGATAGTTGCATTGTTACTATCTTGGAACAACAATAAATATATATATACACATACATACATACATACATACATACATACATAATAAATGAAAGGAATTGCGTTGATGACATTATTAC
Organism: Paracentrotus lividus; assembly: GCA_940671915.1. NCBI lineage: Eukaryota > Metazoa > Echinodermata > Echinoidea > Camarodonta > Echinidae > Paracentrotus > Paracentrotus lividus. Next base: position 172,696 of record CALNVZ010003435.1, on the reverse strand, counting down.
CACTTGCATGTGGTACATGCGAGTGTGTAGAAGGCCAAAGTGTGATAAACCTCCCATTAATTTGCCACACTATGACCGCTACACACCGCAACCACACGGAAGTGATAACAATGATATCATGCAAATCCAGTGTACAAAAATAATGATAGAAATCATTATAACCCAGCCGTAGCCCAAAATACATGTATAACATGAAAATATCAAGTTAAACTTGACAATACATATACATGTAACAAGTAATCAAATATATATACAAGCAATGAAAGGAATTACGTTGATGACATTATTACCACTTGCATGTAGTACATGCGTGTGTGTAGACGGCCATAGTGTGATAAACCTCCCATTAATTTGCCACACTATGACCGCTACACACCGCAACCACACGGAAGTGATAACAATGATATCATGCAAATCCAGTGTACAAAAAAAATAATGATAGAAATCATTATAACCCAGCTATGGCAATAACATACCAAAGATACATGTATGTCAAACAGTGTAGCATAATAAAAACCCATGTAAGCAATGAAAGGAATTGCGTTGATGACATTATTACCACTTGCATGTGGTACATGCGAGTGTGTAGACGGCCATAGTGTGATAAACCTCCCATTAATTTACCACACTATGACCACTACACACCGCAACCACACGGGAGTGGTAACAATGATATCATGCAAATCCAGTGTACAAAAACAAAATATAATGACAGAAATCATTATAACCCAGCTTTGGCAATAACATACCAAAAATATGTCAAAAAGTGTAACATAATAAAAACCCATGTAAGCAATGAAAGGAATTGCGTTGATGACATTATTACCACTTGCATGTGGTATGCGAGTGTGTAGACGGCCATAGTGTGATAAACCTCCCATTAATTTACCACACTATGACCGCTACACACCGCAACCACACGGAGGTGGTAACAATGATATCATGCAAATCAGTATACAAAAACAAAATATAATGACAGAAATCATTATAACCCAGCTTTGGCAATAACATACCAAAAATATGTCAAAAAGTGTAACATAATAAAAACCCATGTAAGCAATGAAAGGAATTGCGTTGATGACATTATCACCACTTGCATGTGGTATGCGAGTGTGTAGACGGTCATAGTGTGATAAACCTCCCATTAATTTACCACACTATGACCGCTACACACCGCAACCACACGAAAGTGGTAACAATGATATCATGCAAATCCAGTGTACAAAAATAATGATAGATCGTTATGACCCAGCCTTAGCCAAAAATACATGTATAACGTGAAAATATCAAGTTAAGCATGATCTAAACAGGTGTCTAATGCTCGCATCTGACTTTGTGTAAATAAACAGTTCAAAGTTTGATACACCTCCCATTAATATATCTCACAATGACTGATTTATTCACACGCAACCAGATGGGCAAGGACATGCTACAATAATACATAGTATAGGTAACCAGGCTTTAGCAATAACATACATGTACCGTAAATGTACTTAAAAGTGACAGAAAAAGGATTGCAAATAAACGCATCTGACTTTGTGTAAATAGACAGTTCAAAGCATGATACACCTCCCATTAATATACCACACGATGACTGATCTACACACATGCAGCTAGACGGGCTTTAGCAATAACTTTCCAAATATACAATGAAGATCAACATGAAATATCATGTTAAAATGTGGTATAAAAGGGTAACGAACGCTCGCATCCGACTTTGTGTAAATAAACAGTTCAAAGTTTGATACACCTCCCATTAATATATCTCACAATGACTGATTTATTCACACGCAACCAGATGGGCGTGACCAAAAATGCTCTTATACAAGGACATGCTATAATAGTACATAGTATATTAACCAGGCTTTAGCAATAACATGCCAAAAATACTATAAAGTTTAACATGATGATATCAAGTTAAACGTGATATAAAGAAATGGGTGGGGTTTATGTTGCAGCTCGCATCTGATTGCGTGTGTATAGACAGGTCATAGTGTGATACATCTCCCAATAACAGATAACGCATATAATAACTCCTGCATTATCGATTGTTGAGAAATATATCACATCATGACCGCTCTACACACACGCGCCCAGACTGTAAACAGGTTATTCATCGCGGATATACAATAACCTTCTTTAGATTATCTCCTCATTTTGCACTTGATAAAGGATAGCAGTGGCATCCGAAACGTTGTGCCTTTATAAGTACAAACATCGCGAGACAAGTGAATAAACTGTATATATATTGAATGCATGATTATGCTAATAATATCATTATTATATTATACCTTCTTTACAATACTTTTCATGGGTGCCATTAATATTTTAATAAACCACAGTACATTCATGCCATTCCAATGCATCATTAAAGAGATACAATAAATAGAGAAATGATGAAATTTCATCGCAAACAGTTTAGGTTCAAAAGTAAACCACAGTCCCAATCACTCGGAAGATCATTCTATAGCTCTAATTGGTAAAGTAGTTCAGAGACTTTACACTTTAAGCTAGGAATATCTGATCCCTCAGTGCTTAATTTATCAGCTCCCCTCCAAACTGACATTATTGGCCCATCACTGCTACACTTAACAAATTAAAAAGATTCATGCAACTGTAAAGAATGGACATAACTTAATCCTGAACTCAAGAAATGGGAAATATAATTGACTTGATTTGACTCTTTCAGGGTAGGGATATTGGATTCCTAACATGATAAATGAGTGTTGATCATCAAATTGGCAATATCTGTCTTTTAGTACTACATTAAAAAAAATCTTTAAATGACCGTGGTCCAAATCGACACAGTGCACTGAAAATGGGTTATGGAAAACTTTACCCACAGACCACACAGCAATTGGTTGTAGTCACCTTGTTGTGGGCACTGAAGTCTGCAAAATATTGGCTATTTTTTATCAATTTTTTTGGCATGCCCCATTATATGTGCCAAAGTGGTTTGCCGTATTACAACGTTGAGAACTCCTGAAGGCTCTTAGAGAAGCATGTGTGAACCATTCCCCCCCCCCCTTATTTTGAACTTTCATCTGTTATGCTTTAACCCTAAAAGGCCTGGGGTTTTTTGGTCATCTCATGACCGGGGAGGGGCGGATTCTGCCCCCCCCCCCCTCCCCGAGATCTCAGCTGTCGGGACAAAAATCGTCACGCACATCACGCAGGACGCAAATGTTTCGAAAAATTTTCAGTGTTAATTAATTATGCTAATTTATGCGAAAATTTACACATTGCTCTTTTCATTATTAAAATAAAGCTCCAAAGCTGCTAATTTTTTATTCATAAACTCTTTGTCGGATTCTGAGGAAATGCATTTTAAAAAAAATTCCGTATCAAATTTCATTTCTTATGTATTTCATTGTTTTTATAATGTCTTATGTATTTCTCTGTTTTTTTTACTTTTTGTTTTCAATTGTTTTTTTTTTTATGAGAATTGTCGGCGACATCATCACAATCACAAAGGACCAAAAGCTAATTGATTTGAAGCAGTAAAAACAAAAATAATCGTACATTTATGAATACATTTGTATTGGATTTGTACATGAAATCACATTTCGAGCAATTTTCGGTTTGACGAGCATGTACAAAATGTTGCGTAACTTTAGAACCGTGTACCCAGAGGTTGCAAATTTGGTCTTAAAATTTGCGCGAGACTTGAAAAAAAATAGTCATGAAATAGCGTGTTGACAGCTTTATGCGTTGAAGAGATCTTGCGCGGAACGTCGAGCGTGGGCAGAATCCGCCCTCCCGGCCTTTTAGGGTTAACCCTAAACTTACATTGTACCTGGGCTATTTTGCAAGCTTAAAGTCCTAGGTAGGGGAGGCATTATGCCCCCCCCCCCCCAAGATCTCGGCTTCGGATCGCGTGATCGCAACGAAAATTTGCTTGAAGGTAGAGAATGACATAATCTATGCGGTTGCATCGATAAATTGCGCTGAATTACTATATTTCATTTCATATGAATTAGTTACGGTATGCTAATTCATTCATGAAATCATACTTTTTGCTCTAATTCACTATATAAAGCTCCTAGAAAGCTAATTTTTTTGTGAAAATATTCTTTATAGCATTCCTAAGAATTTTAAAAGAAATATTTTCTGGTACCAAAATCGATTTCTTATTTTTTTATTGTTTTTTAAATTTCTAATGTATTTCTTTGTTTTTTTACCTTTTTATTTTTATTGTTTTTTCGACACAATTCTTCCGTGACATTATTTTGGCCATAAATAACATCAAATTCAATGACTCTTGTCAATAGAATTAAAAAAATCACTCATTTATGAATTCTAGCTGAAAATATAATGGTAAACCCGATTTTCGCGAAAATGGTTTTAAAAGATGCGTGAGACTTGAAAGCAAAAAGTCAGCAAGCGGCACGATAAAAAAAAAATCGCTCTGCGGATTTATTGCGAAAAATGTAAGGTAAGTTAGGGTTAAGGCAACAAGATCAATATATATCTTGCTCTATTGTTACCTAGTGGCAGTCCTTGTCATGCAAAAGTGGTTTGCCTTATTGCTCCCAACAGTTTTATAAAGGAAACCACTTTAATTTTTAAATCTATAATAATAACCTACTATTAAGAAAAAAAAAAGCAAAGTGGTAAATTATGAAGAAACTGAAGATTATCTCTAATCCTTCAAATTCTCATGTTGTAAGCAATTAACCTGTTAGAAAGTCAAACTATCCCCTCAATTAAATCATCCCTTTGTTATATGTAGGAGAGGGAAGGAATCAATACATTTTGAGTTAGGCTTCACCGCACTCCACATAGTTAATCCAGGTGCAACATTCTTCTGTTGGGTGGGTTTGCCTAGCATTGCATTTAGAGTCACTCTCTAATAGGAAGTCATAGAGGCAAGACCTATGGGTTTGGTGGTGGTGAAAATACTGTTTTGAAACTCAAATATGGCATGTTTTGCGCTGCATTTTGAAGTCCATGGAGTTCGAGAACTTTCCCACCAGAGTTGAGGCCTTCTTTTGGTTCCTGGAAGCACCGAGTCACACGTCAAACTATTGAGTCTTAATGGGAGTCGGAGCCATAGTCCGAGTCTTAATGGGAGTCGGAGCCAGAGTCCGAGTCATAATTGGAGAGTCCGAGTCTTAGTCCGAGTCAGAATTACAGTCCTCTCCACACACATCGAGAGTTGAAGGTGCTTAATTAGATGGAAGCACACTCCAGTTTTAGTCGTGGTCATCACCGTCACTTAGCAACAGTACCACTTCATGAATAGAGACAAACGTTTAAATCATCGGAGAGATTTCATCTTGATTTCATCAAGTGGGTTATTTCTTATATGATTATCTCCGAAGAACACTGAACGTTTAATTATACCAGTATCATATTTCATATGTTTTATAGAACCAGTCAGATAATAATTTGAGTAATTTGAACATTTGTAAAATCAAAACCCTTGATATTTTTTGTATAAATTGTCTTACATATTAAACGGAGAATAAAGACAAGAAAGAAGATATTTGGCATACATAGATATTTATTGTTTTTGGTCAAGTTTGTGATTTTACAAGAGAATCTTACTACTTTAACAAGTTAATGTTCATCTGAGTTCACTCAGCTGTAACATAACCAATTAAGCATTTTGGTTTAAAAGCTCAATCTACATGCATGTCAGGATACCTAAATAATGTTTTATTTACCTTATAATTATCATGCATGATTCATTGCATTGACGCTCTTTCGTCAAAGGGACTTTTACATGTATGTCAGTATACTTTGCTACTTCTATCTGCCTTAGCAACTTATGTAGGATCCTTCATTACGTGTCTGGTATCTTAAACAGTGAGTTACAAGTTTTTGTAGTAGCCACTTTACCTGCTTGCTTCACTGATAATCGCGAATTCGACAAAGCCTCGAGCACCCTAGATAATATCCCATAGGAAAATGAAAAGTATGCGGCAGGTCTGCTGCAGATCTGCCGCATACTAAAAGTATACGGCAAAGAGTATGAAGGAGTATGCTGCAGAAATAGAGTTTCTGGCGGACTTGCTGCATACTAGTATGCGGCAATTCTGCGGCAAGAAAAAGATTTAATTGAATTGAATTGAACTTTATTCACCACTTTCATAAAAAACATTCATAAAAACATACAAATCAAGAAATATAAAATATTTCATACAAAGTATAATATTACATATACGTGAGAACATTTATAAGAATAGTGGAAGGATCATCGAGAAGTCAAATAGAACTTATAAATTGATGATCCTGAAATTACATAATTTAAAACAAAACAAGACGATAAACTAAATACAACTGGGGGAATCTAGTACAAAGTATAACATAAGTATAATTGATTATATATATATATATATCATTTTTACACATTCTGCATTAAGTGGATTTTTAGATGTCTTTTAAAAGTTTGTAGAGTATTGCACTTTTTGATATTTTGGGGTAATTTATTCCAGATTATGGGACCCTTGCACAAAAATATATTGTTTGAAAAGGAATAATGACCATAGATTGCACGAGTATCAGCTGAAATTCTAGTATTATATCGATGTATATCTCTGTTTGTTTTAAAAATATTGCCAAAATTGTTGGGGTAATAGGTGTATTATATAGGAGATAGCATATGAAAAACACGATAGTGGTGTGAAGAGGTCAGGGGAGTAGATGGAGATGGGGCATGGGGTAGGATTTAGTTTAAGAAAAGAGGTTGCTATGACTTAGAAAGGGTTTGTGGCATATTATACGAACTGCCCTCTTTTAGTAGAAGAAAGATGCGATTCAGTAAGTGTTGTTTGCAAAATCCCCAATAATATTACAGTACGATATATAGGGTAAAATCAATGAATTATACAATATAAGAAGATATTTTGGGGTAAAATGTCTTTAAGTTTACTATTATTCCTATTGTTTGGAGACTTTACGTAATACATCATAAACATGAGTCTTCCATTTCAAATCTTTATCTATACTAATTCCTAAAAATTGTGTAGTATTTGCATGTTGAATTATTGCCATTCATGTATATTTTAATTCGTTTCGTGCTGCTTTGAAGAATTGAACACCATCACATGGGTCTTTTCATAATAAGTGTGTTAGATATTGCTTCAACCATTTGCTAATCTGAGTACGAGTGTAAGTTGTGTGAACATGGTCCAGGATCGGAGCCTTTTGTGTGTATAAAAAGGTGGTTCATCAGCAATAATAAACAATTTAAAAGTGGAGATACTAAGTTCAGTCATTAATGTAAATTAAAAATATAGATCGAACCTAAATTGATCCGCTGGGGACACCGCACGGAGACTGTTTGTAGGTTTGAGTTGTGAGAATTGAACACTTAAATGTTTTTCGGGGGTCGGGTCAAATAACTTCAAAATAATTTTAAAGTAACGCCACGAATTCCATATGACCAAAAGTTTGATGTTTAAAACATTGATGTTGCTGGATTATGTTGATGGTGGAGTCAGAAGGCTTTTGTGAACTCCTAAGAGGAACGGAGTCCCGATAATCGATCGGTCGTGTTTGGTTGTGCAATGTGCTGTTTCGAGTTGGATATTCATTAAAAAATCTGAGAGAGAGCATGATGAGTTGAATGTCCAGCTCTAAAAACCAAACTGCTTATTACAAAGAATGTTGTGTTTATCAAGGAAGTTTTTGAAGTCGAGTATAAATGCATCTTTCAAAAAAATTTGAGAAAAAAAATGGAAGTAGAGAAATTGGTCTATAGTTTTGTGAATGAATCCTTAGGTCCCTTTTTATGTATAGGAATAAACTTTAGCAATTTTCAGACCTTTGAGTGTACAATACCTTTTTTTCATACACATATTACCAAAGATACTACAAGTGGTTTAGAAATAACTTTGATATAACACTTGGAATACCTTCTGATCTTAGCAGAACAGTGACAGGATCAACCGAGTCAAAACCAGGAGCCTTCCATCTTTGAAGACAGTGCAATTATTAAGTATTTCTCTTCAGTGTAATGAGGTAAAAATAAGCTGTGCTGGGACAGAAATTGTTCCCGAAGAGAAGTGAAGTTGTTATTTGATTACCATTATTCTTATGCCTGCTATTTTACATGACCAACTATTTTTAAAAAAATAATTTGTCTTACAACACTCGTCAGCAACTCTCTTTTGATTCACTATAATTTAAGGGTACGATTACTTATGACATACAGAGGATTATTTTGGAGTTTCTTTCTGTGTAAAGATCATTCTGTTGTTTCCATGTTTTATTGATGTTTCACTTTAAAAGGTATGAACAATTGTTTAGAAAAATAAGTAAGTTTTTTGGCTGCAGGCGGGGATTTCACGTATTGTTTATGTAATAAGATACATTGGCGAAATTATTGAATAAACATCTTTTTTCTGTACTCTCTGGGACTTTTGATATAATATATTTGTGGGGTAATGGAGTTATCCTTTTTTTCGAATCACACATCTGTTTAAGATTTTGTTAAACCATGGCTATATACTTTCTCTTTAATTTCAATCTTCTGAGAGGGAAACCATGTGTGTTGTAGGAGTTCAGTAAAGAGAGGTAATCCATAAAAGTATTATTACAATCAATTAGGTTCTTCACTGATATAGGCGAAGTTAGGGTGAGGGTGCAAGAAGGGATCAGGGGTGTGTAGAGTAGAAACATTCAGAAAATCAATTTCAAATTACCCTATTCATATATTGATTGTTTATACTGGTAAACAGGTCTCCATCTTCATAAATACCCTTAAAATCAAACATGGCAAATTATCGGAAATGATCAGATAGTCACAGGTTAAATATTCCTTGGAAAAAATAACTTGCCACATAACTGTTTGTACAATTATTGTCTATCAAGTGCTAGCCGTGGGAGTAGTTATTCTAGTTAGGGTTTGCCTAATAAAGGAAACGAAACAATATGACAATAAAACAGCTTACAAGCAAACCTCATTACAAGAACTCATGTACATCTAATTTCATTAAACAATATTAAAATCTCAAGAAATATACATTCCTCTTTTTCTCGTATTGACTTTAGGACAAAGATATTCCCACGATCAATAAATTGCCTTGATTTGATCAGGTGGTCTATTAAAAAACACCAAACAATAATATTCTTCCCTGCGTTCGTTTAAAAATTTCTATCAAAAGCTTACCCTAATGGACAATTGAATTATGAGGTTGAGGTCATACATGGGTATGAAAACCTGACACTCGTAAATTCTAAACAGCAAATGCCAACATTCCATCCTACTTTTCTTTACTTTCCGTGATTTACTCTCAGTGATTATTCCGTCAATATTAAAGTCACTTTTTGTTTACCAGTGGTCTAAACCAATCGTTTCAGTAAAGGCTGCAGAAATGCTTAGAAGAACCAAAAGATATCATAGATTTGGAACTCGGCGAGGTGTGAGAAAAGTTCATTTCAGCAGAGTGGAGAAAGCTACGCGGCAATTGAGTTAGTAAGTAACATGGGGGAACAACCCAATTGAGTGATAACTCATTTTGTTCTTTGGTAGTGTTACATATATAGAGTCAATATGTCAACATTCTTCCTAAGGTATGGTGGACATCGTGTATGATCGTCAGCGTCGAGGAAGGAGGACTAATCGCGATTTGAACATCCTTATTATTTGATTATTATTGATCCTGTGATTCATTGCCGTTGAAATCTTGAACAATAAACCCGGAACATATGTAAAGCGTAAATAGAAGTGGAGATATAGGCCTGCTGAACGCGGAGGACGAATTTGCTACTTGGAAATGGCAAGAGACCGTAAGAGAAAAACGGGGGGGTACTGCGAAGTTGTTGACTTTCCGTTTGGACTCCGAGCCAGAGAAAAAATAAGACCATTTTGTCACCGCTCTACACCGAAATGACGCTCAACCCAACTTGCGTTAGCGGAGAGTGTGAAACGACGTGACGCAGATGGGATGGAGGCGCCCAGATTCAGGAATACTACACGAGAGACAATGACTCGTCCGTCCGCAGAGTGATCGAGGCAAACGCGAGCAAGCGATGTTGTCTAATAACATTCGAATGCTCTTCAAAAGAAGAACGACTAAATTGTAGGTTGTTAGATTGTCTATTTCGTCAAATAAATAAAAACGGTCATGTATCTTTCTAATTGTTTAAGAAAAAGTCCCGCTCTTTGCACATAAAAAGTGTTTACCAACTACCTGGCCACTTAAAATTAGTTTAGAAACCAAAACTATTTTTAAAACCTTTTGGGGTTTTATTCCGCATGTTTGCGTGCGTTCGTTGAATGTCAATCGCGTATACACTCTTACTCATTTATAAAGCAGGCATTTTATCTGAAACTCTTGTTAGGAAATTTCGACACAATAATGGTCTATAGACTTAAATTATTCTTGTACAGGGGTTTATGCATATTGTTTATATTCTTTGATAAGTATATGTAGAGATAAGCCTCCAAAATGTTTAAGAAATATTTGCGCCTCACGAATGTTATTTAGAATTCTCTGATCACGTTTTATGAGTGGCTAGGCTAGCTTAAGACAATGAAAATAAAAACGTAAATGATTTGCTCGATCTCGTCTTTTATTGATCAAACCTGTTACCAGTAATAAGAAAGTATTAATAATTTTTTAGAAATGAATTATTTTAAGAGTAAATCGTATTTTGTTTCGTCGTGTTAGTAAAACGCTACTTTCATAAGGATTAAGTAACTTTCAAAAACAAGAAGCAATTAGATCAAGGTGAGTAAAATTATATTGCTCTAATAGTAAAAACAAACTACTGAAAATTTTTCAGATCAAATTGGAAAGTCATTTACTACCACAAAACAGTTTTAACAGCCAAACGCGAGTGAATTTTCAACCCCCTTTGCACAAACCTCCAGCCCGCTAGGGCGGGGCGGGAACACGACAGGACAGTTGGGGTGTCTTGAAAAGCACATGGCATTTCGTTTTCCACCACGAGATGGTACTAATTGAGTATGAAATCAATTGATATCTCGAAGTAAAGCAAGCAATTAAACTTGTAATTTTGAAGAGATACAGACTGACCTATAAGTTTACTAATTATTTGACCAAAATGGAGCTAGAATCGAAGAATTGTGACTTGAATTGCGAGTTCAGGATGGTACTGGGCGTCCCGTTGTAGAGAAAAGTGTGTAGCGCAATCCGTGGCAGCTGAGCAGTGTAGCTGTGTGTACAGCAGAAGTAGACAAACTGCTGTAGTGAAGATTTTCACGTCCCTTTTGAGTCAGCGCCTATGGAACCTGTAGCGGAGGTGTATCATCAGGAAAGTACCGGTGGCCTTAAGAAGATGGTGAATAGCTGCGAGGCTGTTTGTGGAATGCTCTAGTGTCGCGCTGAGAGACCAAATTGTTATAAGGATTAGCTTAATTTCCATCAACAAGCAATCATCTGGCCCTTAGAAATAAAATGCTGAAATCACAATTCATTTGGGATCAGATAGCTAAGTCAACAAGAATGTAGCTTTTCCCACAGTAACCCCCCCCCCCCCCCCCCTCCCACGATGTAGATTGACATCGTTTGCGTGTCGCTATCCCGGATGAAATAGCTTATTACAGCAAGCAGGTTGTGGCATCGCACGCAAAATTTCTGAGTGCATGCTAAAGAGAGTTTATTCGCTATTCGCGCACAAAACGAAACAAAAATCCAGTTGAAATCACACATCACATGACAAAGCCATGCGTTGCTAAGGGCGGAGCTAAACGGAAAGGGGAAATGAGCGTGCACGTTCGCTTGTATGTCCGAGAAAAAAAAATTATGACCGAAAAAAAAACACTCGCGAAAACTGCTTTTTACACTTTCCCGTTACCATTTTCACTCATGTTTTTAACTGAGCAAAGATGAAGCATGGTAGAACCAGAAAATCAACAAAAAAATCCTCAAAATTTTGACTTTTTTATTAGTTTGTCGATTTACTCGGATCTTTGATCTGCGACTTCTCTCTCATTTCGACAAGACGTATCACATATTCTCATCATTTACAGCAGGTAACATCAGGGCAAGAAGATGAATGCATCTAACTGTAACATTGTGAACATGCATCTAAAGTAACATAACAGGAGAAAGATAAAAAAAGCCAGTGCAAATTCTGAAATATATAGTTGACATCTAAAACAGAATTCTAGTACAAAATGGGGTAGTATGCAGAATTGGTAACATTTTCTAATAAAACTAAAAACAACAACAAATTGAATACATGTATTGCAATATATAAGGGGAAAACAATTGAAAAATAAAATAATCTCTTTCAAAATACAAGTCCAGGGTAAAGAGATTAAAAGGATGTAATAAACATTGAAGGGATAAGTTAAATCAAATGTTGCCAGGGGGATATCTAGAATGGTATGATTTATACTGGAAAAGGCAAGATGAAGTGTTTGTAGAGTCACTGTGATAGGCGGGCAAGATCTGCTTCTGTAGAGATGATAAGAGTCGCTGTCTTTCCACCTGTAGCTTTAACTTGTGCAAAAATCTGCCATCAAAGGTCATGCACTTTCTAAGTTGTTATTAATTTTTTCACACTTTTGTTACACTTTCGCGGTACAAACTTTGATTTTTTTCATTGTGAGATCTTCCTGTACAGATATTTTTCGTACCTTTGAGCTTCCTACGTGATGCAAGACGCTTCCTCACACGATAAGCTAACAGAACTTAAACTATCAGCGCACGATGTTTCTCCGGAATCTGGATCCGTCTTTCCTCGCGATGGCACCTATCGATGGTCAAGCTCTCGTTACTCAAGTTTCAGTCGCTTCTGGAAAAACATCAATGGCAAGTTGGTCAGGATCCTCTCTCGAGTCTCGTGGATTCCAAAAATCTGACCACGACAGTTGCGGCGGGAATACTGTCAAATCGTTGTTCGCTCTCTTCAGGGTATCGCAGCTGCTCCTGTTTGACGTTGCACAATGTTGTGAACTTCTCCCATGGCCTTCTGGTTCTCCTCCATCTTGACTTCCAAGTCATGTATGGAACCTCGGTTTTCCTCCGTGTAATCAACTAGTCGTTGGTATGTTGTATCAACAACCGTTTTGACCATGGATTTTATAATGGTCTGTATCCCGTCTAGAAACGATGAATTTGCGAGTAGATCGTTCATAACAGATGTAACTATAGACTCTGCACTGTGTGTTGCTGGTGATGCTGGTAGATTTTCCTCAGACTGGGTTTTGTCTGGAGTCCCACTCTCTAGCTCTTGGGTTGCAGCCTTTCCCTTCTTTGAAGCCTTAACCATATTGAAGTAATGAATATAAAGCACAGAAGATATGTATGTGGCAAGATAGGTTGGCGCTGTATGAGAGTCAGAAAATCACTGTAGAATATATTGCAGCTGGAGTGTCATGAGGTTCGAGTCACTTGAATATTGCGTACATGAAAGTCTATATATGGGACACGTAGCAAGATCGTATTACTGAAGTTCAATACAAACAGTTAAAAGCAAATATCATCATACCAGTTTATTGCTGAAAGTCATCTACGAGGTTCCTGGCAGTTGATTCAACAGGATATTTACATTGTAAAACAAAGACGAAGTAAAAAACAGGCAATAAAATAAGGAAATCTTGGGGGAATTTAATCAAACATGTCGTTTCGTTGTCGTTGCGGGCGATGATAAAGATGAATCTTTATCATTCTGTCAGCTTTAAATGTTTTTAAACCTGCCTATAATTGTACTTGCAGGAGCTTTTGAATATATTGTATGTAATTATGCAAATGAAACATTTAAATAAGACAGAAATCAGTATATAGATGTTACTTTTGACTGTGACCAAAATGTTTTAGATTTAGGTGGTGTATATAAGCAGAGAGAGTTCTGTGATGGAGTGTGGAGGGAATGCAACAGGCAGGGCTAGTGCACAGAAAATAATATTCTGCCGCAGAATGATAAAGTGTATGCCACAGACCTGCCACATACTTTTTATCATGCTGAAAGAGTATGCGGCAAGTCTGCGACAAGGAAGTAGCATATGAATATTCATGACAAAGGGTATGCCGCAGACTTTTCATCATGCAGAAAGAGTATGCGGCAAGTCTGCGACAAGGTAGTAGAAAATGAATATTCATGAAAAAGAGTATGAAAAAGAGTATGCCGCAGATCTGCCACAGACTTTTCATCGGACTAAAAGAGTATGCGGGAGGTCTGCGATATGATCTAATTTGCATGTGAAAACCTGCGGCACGTCTGCTGCAGACCTGTGACAAGTACGTACGCGGCAGGAGTATGCAGGAGGCCCAAAATTTTCCTATGGGATGGAAAGCACAAGTTTTCAAAATTGCACTGTAGTACACAAACCGCATTCGTTTAACACACAATTCTAAGCCTATTTCCGTTTCCTAATATATTTCAAAATATATGTGTACATATATTATAAATAAATGCTTGTAATTTTTAAGTCAAGGTGTCAATGCACGCACATCATTCCTGTCAACGATTGCAGTTCGAGTTATACTTGCTATTATTTTTCATTTTGTTTTGTGAACAATGTTTTTAACTTGAATTGACTAGAATTTATTAAATTCTATTACAGACCAGTGTCCCTGAAGAAGGATTGTATTGCTTCTCGCCACCCTGGTGGTAAATAATCAGTAGCGGACGCAGACCGGAGTCACACAATGAACTTACCGGGCCCATGCGTAAACATAATAGACCCGCTTTTGTCCCCAGACAATTGGGCCCCCGAAAAGCATTCAATTCAATTTTCTTGGATTCGCGCCTGACAATAGCTGGCTCTCTCTATGGTATGCACCATAGAAATTCACTGTAAATAAATGGAACAATTAGCTTATAAGATGCTCGCTACAAATACAGGCAAGCCCAAGTAAAGCACGTGGAGGGGGGTACATGTAGGTACATTTTACCAATGCTCTGCTGCGCATATTTTGCTCTGCTGTTTTCTTGTTTCTTTTTTCTTTTTTGCATCTTGCATCTTTTGAAGCAGTTTTCTAAAAATTCTCTATATAGTTATACAGCATTGCAAAATATTTGTCGCCTTGCTCAAAAATATATTATTGTTTTCACCTTCAATGGCTAATATTAATCTATTTTAGCATACAGATCTATACAGATTGCGGATGATATCGAACTCTAGCTACCACCATGCAAATTTTTGTGGCACTGATGTGATCAACGGCCGAGACATGAAGGAGGACCTTTAATAATGTCACCCCCTCCCCCCGCCAGTTTGCAGCGAGGTCTGAAGTAACCTGGTGCTCATTGAGGATTAACTCTTAATTGCTCAAGAGGGTTTTCATGTCGCACCCAAACAGTTTGTGAAGGATGCGAATGCCGTAGTCCAACGGTCATAGGCCTTTCTTAAGCAGCAGAAGCTTGTCAAACATGCGCGGATGTTCGGAAGTGTGGCCATCGTTCGCAGGCATCATTTTTGTTGAGTGGAAATTTTTTGAAATTGGGAAATGTCCTTTGAATGCCTTCTGCATCCTGGTATTGTTTTCTTCCTTGCACCTAGTTCTGAGACTTATTCGAAAAGCTTCATCTTATGATTTACTTGCATGTAAGAAACTGTTGATGTTTGCAAAGTCTGTAATCCCCAACCAGAGTGTCATCCGAGTGCCATGTGCAAACAACAAGAAGAGATATGTTATGTATTTTTTTCCCCCTCTCCTTCCTTATGTATTCTTTGTTTTTCTTCTCTTTCCTTATGTATTTTTTTGTTTCTCCTCTCTTTGCTTATGTTTTCCTTTCTTTCCATATTGCATTTCTTTGTTTTTCTTCTCTCCCCTTATATATTTCTTTGTTTTTCTTCTCTTTCCTTATATATTTCATTGTTTTTCCACTATTTCTTTATGTATTTATTTGTTTTTCCTCTCTTTCCTCATGCATTTCAATGTTTTTACTCCTTCAACTTCCTTCTAAACAAGATTTCAAATGAAACAAAATGTGAAGTACCCCTGCATGAAACTGAAGAAGAAGGGAAAGTCTTTGAGGACAAATCGGGACATTGTTTTCACCTTCAATGGCTAATATTACTCTATTTTAGCATACAGATCTATACAGATTGCGGATAATAGCGAACTCTAGCTACCACCATGTAAATTTTTGTGGCACTGTTGTGATCAACGGCTGAGACATGAAGGAGGACCTTTAATAATGTCACCCCTCCCCCCCCCCCGCCAATTTGCAGCGAGGTCTGAAATAACCTGGTGCTCATTGAGGATTAACTCTTAATTGCTCAAGAGGGTTTTCATGTCGCACCCAAACAGTTTGTGAAGGATTCGAATGCCGTAGTCCAACGATCATAGGCCTTTCTTAAGCAGCAGAAGCTTGTCAAACATGCGCGGATGTTCGGAAGTGTGGCCATCGTTCGCAGGCATCATTTTTGTTGAGCGGAAATTTTTTGAAATTGGGAAATGTCCTTTGAATGCCTTCTGCATCCCGGTATTGTTTTCTTCCTTGCGCCTAGTTCTGAGACTTATTCGAAAAGCTTCATCTTATGATTTACTAGCATGTAAGAAACTGTTGATGTTTGCAAAGTCTGTAATCCCCAACCAGAGTGTCAACCGAGTGTCATGTGCAAACAACAAGAAGAGATATGAAGGGGGACCATAATTTCCCCTTTGCCCAAGTTGCAGCGAGTTCCGAATATTCAAAGATTAAATTTTTTATTTTTTATTAC
Organism: Paracentrotus lividus; assembly: GCA_940671915.1. Taxonomy (NCBI): domain Eukaryota; kingdom Metazoa; phylum Echinodermata; class Echinoidea; order Camarodonta; family Echinidae; genus Paracentrotus; species Paracentrotus lividus. The sequence continues at coordinate 156,102 of CALNVZ010003435.1, read as the reverse complement.
TAATGTCGGGCGGCACGTAAAATGATACTTTGCATTGTGTGCTATTCAGCATAAACAATTCGTGCCACTGTACATAGGATCCTACTGTGCATTCAAAGAGCTTCAGTTATAAACTAAGGGTGGTATCTCACTTCGCGAAAACTACTTTGAAACAAATTTGAGACGGATCTGTCAGCATTTCTTTCCCATAGCTTAGTCTCCTCAGTTTCTTAAGGTTTAGAGACGTCTCTAATACTTTTTATACGTGGAGCAAACGATTCTGTTGCGGAGACATATCCGCAAAGTGAGATACTACCCTAACTCCTGCTTAAAATTTGTCACCTTTGTGATCATGACATAAATGCCCACATGTAGTCATTTAATTGGAACTTGGAGATAATCTAAAAACAAACTTAGAGAAACTACATCTTTCGCAATTGGCATGAGCTGTCATTAGGGTGGTGCATTAAGAGTTAATGGCTCTTAAATGAGACTGCAATTAAGAAATTATTACCATCGATAAATGTATTATCATATGATTTAAGCTTTTCATTGCATGCACTTTAATTGTTACAAATGCAGAGAAACTCCAATTTAAAAAAAAAAGAAAAGAAAATAAGTCAAGTACCAGCATTTAAAAGGATAAATGCAGGCTTTTAATAGTATGACATCAATTTTTTATATGTTTAGGTTTGTACAGATATATACCTTACTTAACACTTCTGTATTAAAAGTAATGTGCAAAAGTTCGGCCCTTTTACTTCCATTTCCCAAATTTCGGTCATTACAGTTTCTTTTTTGCCCTTAACAAGTTTTGGTTTACTCATGCTTATTATTATTCTAAGCGATTCGAATCACATCGCAACACAAGCATTAGTTTAGGGGCCTATTGGGGACCCCATGACACATTTCTCATCAGATATTAGTCCATTTTTGTATGTTATGGGGTGTTGTGAGGTTAGAATATAGGGTATGTGGTGCAGTATTACGTATGTAGCCAGTTTTACTATGTCTCCTGGAATGGACTGTTATCGACTTATTGTAATTGGATATCAAAAGCTTCAATGAGAAGGGTGTCAGGGGAAAACACTTTCCCAAAATCAGAGATGCCAGACCTATGGAATAATTATAACATTAGAAATTAGAATGTGAATAGCGCAAATATTTAAAAGAGCTGACTTCTCATAAAAGAAAGAATGTGCGACCCTTTACCATGGCATTCAATTTTAGGAATGCATTCAAATATAAAATAGATTTCTTTTTCTTATGACCAAGATATTTGTTTGAGGCGTTTAAACTATCTGCATTATAATTAATTATACTGTTATTATTCCGTAGGGTAGGCATCTCTGCAGAATGTATTGTACACTGCTGATAATGGCACAGTCACATGTACGACGCATGGTCAACGCACAGTATGTGCTGGGTGTGCATTAATCACACGTCGAGCACGCAGGATCAACGCTGTGCATTCGCTGCATATTTTAATATGTATTGTCTATGTATATGCTCTGTGGGGGCGCTGTTGGTAATTTTCTCTAATTTCAATGCGCTGGTCTTGCGTTTTGTTCATGTGACTGCCGCATAACAGAGGTTAATTGTCAATAGGGATCTTGCTTTAACACTAGTGGACTGTAGGCCCTACATTATTCAGAAATTAAAGAGAATCTAGTGTAGTGGGAAAGTTGAACCATGGGTCAAGAAAATAATTGTGAGCTTTCAAGTTATTTTCAAGGTATTTTAATAGGAAGAATTATATTGAAGAAAGTTCCACTGAAAAGGATTGCTCTTCAAATGCCCTCATAATGAAAATATGACCCAAAAAGCTGATATGTTTGAGTCCCGAACATGTGAGCACATGTACATGTAGTCCCATACGTACAATTTTGAGTGCATTGCATGTTACTCTTAGTAGAATTTGGTGAATTTCTAATAATTTTCTTTATTCTAAAACCTCACATCAATAAAAAAATTCTTAGATGCATTGTTATCAACCTTTCCAATCACTTTGATGATTCATGATTCAATCTCATGACTACAACACTGGTTTAGCTTTAAACCGTGGTAATCTCTTGTAAAGGGAGATATATTGAGACCTAGGAGTGATGCAAGATGGCCCTATAGGAGACCCTCCGTCCCCTTGGGCAGACCTCAATGCTTCACCCTCCCATTCCTCACTTCTCCCTATCACCTAATTAGCTATAACCTCCTAGCTAGCCTCACCTATCATCTGGCCTCTCTCATCCTTTCCAATCCATGTACCCTAACCATGCAAGTCTTCACACTACCCCAACCCACAATACAAGATCCAACTAAGGCCTGGAGAATTCACCAGGTGCCAGGTGCCAAATAGCAACAATGTCAAATCTTCGTTATCAAGGTTCCATCTGCAATTGTTGGATAATAATATGCATTCAAATATGCGAGGGGTCGATCCTGGCTGAGCAACATGCAGTAAATCGCCATTTGGTCTAAACCCACTTTGACTAATGTCCATTTGGTCTCATTCCACAAGATCTAATTCCATTTTGTCGATAACCAGTTCATCTAATTACATTTTTGGTCTAAGTAGCACCATATCTATGTACCATTACATCTAATTGCCATTCTAGAGTATTTACTTACAGTAACAAACTTTTGATAGACCAAGTATTCATTTGGACACTAGAAAAAGTGCAATTAGCCGAATTGGCAATTAGACAAATTGGTCATTAGACCAAGGGAGATTTAGACCAAGTATAAATGTATGTTAGACCAATTGCAAATTAGACCAAACTGTTAGGAGACCATGTGTTTTGTCCATGTGGTATTAGATAAACAGAGAATTAGACCAACTGTTGTTAGACCAAGTGGATATAAACCATTGTAATGTAAATCTTGAATAATTGTAATTTTATAATTTGTCATAGAGAGAAGAACCTTAATGAGGAAGATTAGCATGTTCAAGGTCTACTTAGACCAAACCCTTTGGCAGTTCTCCGTGGTCATACTTAGATCATGTAGTGTGCGCTGGGCCTCAACACTCACCCACCTTCCTGGTCAGCCGGATGACACATCTCCCTCTACTTGTTCTGTTCCTCCAGGGTTGTCTCCAGGCCAGACATGATCAGATGGTGCAAAAGGGAATCTGCATTTGAAGCCGTCAGCATCTCTCTTGTATGCTGCTTGAAACCTGAACGGATCAGACTCAAACAAAAGGTTAAGCACTGAACAGATGATGTAGCAAAATTTCATTATGAACCAACATGGTAAGGTCATGTGTCTCGAATCATATATGCCTCTTTTTTATCCCAAATTTAGATGCCCAAAATATTTTCCCTAAACTGAAGTGCAGGGTCAACCAGAATTAACGCTTCACCTTGTAAATTGCCCAGTATTTAAAACGTCAAGTAATAATGCAATTAATATTAACTTTTCACATGTAGTTCCTGCTTCTTTTGATGTAAAATTTGTCAGAAGACTTTCCAAAGTTGAATGAACAAGGGTTCATTTAGACAATGTGTATCCCATCACCCACCTTCCTGGTCACAGAGTGTCATAATTGGTTTATACCTAAATGGACTATTGTACATTCGACGTTGAAAAGTCTCCAAACAAATCTGTCAAATGAAGCAGAAAAGTGAAATACATGTATTCACAGAACTACATTTTAAACAATGGGCAATTTTAAGGATTAGCGTTCTTTCTGACTAATCCTGAATATGAAAGAAATGAAAATGTTCTTTTATCACCAGGTGCGGGTCCAAATCCAGGGGAGCCAACTCAGGCCTTGCCCCCCCCCCCCCCCCCCCCTTGAAAAGAAATGCCTTTAAAAACCATAAAGGACCCATTGGCCTTCAGTTACAAAAATTGACCCATGCCACAATTTTTAATGTTTGTAAATTGGGTTTGCAAACATTACCAGTACCTTGTCCCCACTCCCCATCAGGAAATCTTGGACCTGGAAATCAGGAAATTTTTGTTGGAGAGGCTAGCTTTCGGTAGCTGGGTCCGCTACAACGTACAGGAGAGACTGAAGTATTTCTCATTGCAGTTTTTACAGTCGATATATGATAGCAGATCCAGCTAACAAACGCTAACCTTTTCAAGACAAAATTCCGCATTGGGTGAAAAGAACATTTTCATTATAAAATGAAGCTATGTTCACCTACCTGGCATTAACAAAGCTTTTGATGGTGATATACACTATGAAAATCTAACGTACCTGGTTCCGGTATTGTTTGAGCGTGATAAAATGGTTAATGAGAGGTGACTTGGGGATGAATTAAGGGTTACAGCCCATTGAGAGCAATTCTGTTGCTATGGGAGGGCCCATGGGATTACTGAACAAAATTCATCCTATTTTAACATCCAATTCATCCATTTTGGATAATAAAGCTGTCACATCGTAAAACCATGAACTTCATAGCACATTCTTGTGGAGGATGAAAATAGGTTTAAAAAATAGTGAATCGAGCTTTGGCAGATTTTATTACCACAATGTCCTTCGTGAGTGCAGCTGCAAATACTTTTGGTTCTGATGGGGCATTTCACATAACACTGAAAAGAAACTACTCTTCAACCATTTCTTTGTAATTTCTCTTTTTTTTCTTTCTCTCTCTCTCCTTCCTTCATTTTTCTTCTTTCTCCTCTAATTTATTTATGTATTTCTTTGTCTTTCCTTCTTTCCTTATGTATTTCTTTGTTTTTCCTCTCTTTCCTTATGTATTTCATTATTTTTCCTTTATTTCTTTGTTTTTCCTTTCTGTTCTTATGTATTTCATTGTTTTCCTCTCTTTCCTTATGTATTTCATTGTTTTTCCTTTATTTCTTCATGTATTTCTTTGTTTTTCCCCTCATTCCTTATGTATTTCATTGTTTTCCTCTCTTTCCTTATGTATTTCATTGTTTTCCTCTATTTCTTTTTGTATTTCATTGTTTTCCTCTCTTTCCTTATGTATTTTATTGTTTTTCCTCTCTTTCCTTATGTATTTCATTGTTTTTCCTCTATTTCTTTTTGTATTTCTTTGTTTTTCTTTTCTTTTCTATGTATTTCTTTATTTTCTTCTATTTCCTTAGTATTACATTGTTTTCCTCCTTTCCTTATGTATTTCATTGTTTTTCCTTTCTTTTCTTATGTATTTCTTTGTTTTTTTCCCCTCATTCCTTATGTATTTCATTGTTTTTCCTCTCTTTCCTTATGTATTCATTGTCTTCCTCTATTTCTTTTTGTATTTCTTTGTTTTCCTCTCTTTCCTTATGTATTTCTTTGTTTTTCCTCTCCTTCCTTATGTTTTCATTGTTTTTCCTCTATTTCTTCATGTATTTCTTTGTTTTTCCCCTCATTCCTTATGTATTTCATTGTTATTCCTCTCCTTCCTTATGTCTTTCATTGTTTTCCTCTATTTCTTTTTGTATTTCTTTGTTTTCCTGTCTTTCTTTTTGTATTTCTTTGTTTTCCTCTCTTTCCTTATGTATTTCTTTGTTTTCCTCTCCTTCCTTATGTTTTTCATTGTTTGCCTCTATTTCTTCATGTATTTCTTTTTTTCCCCCTCATTCCTTATGTATTTCATTGTTATTCAACTCCTTCCTTATGTCTTTCATTGTTTTCCTCTATTTCTTCATGTATTTCTTTTTTTTCCCCTCATTCCTTATGTATTTCATTGTTATTCCTCTCCTTCCTTATGTCTTTCATTGTTTTCCTCTATTTCTTCATGTATTTCTTTGTTTTTTTTTCCTTTTTTAAATATATTTCTTTGTTTTCTTCCCTTTCTTTATGTATTTCCTCGTTTTTCCCTCTACTTTTTTAATGTATTTAATAATGTTGTCCTCTTTTTCTTTATGTATTTCTTTGTTTTTCTTCTCTTCCTTATGTGTTTCAATGTGTTTCCTCCTTCTTCTCCTTTCGTAACAAGATTTCCGATGAATCAAATTGTGAAGTACCCCTGCATGAAACTGAAGAAGAAGGAAAAGCCTTCGAGGACAAATCGGGATGGCACTGTAATAAAATGTTGAGTCACCCCGAAATCACACTATTTTCACCCTCAATGCCCATCTTTGATACGTTTACGACCTGACAGGTAATTGCCTCATAAAAATGGAAATAGGGATGAATTTGGGATGAATACCTTCCCCTAGTAACGAGTCTCCTCCTACTTCCAAATTCATCCCTTTTTAAGCCACTTTCCAGGTACGCAGATTTTCATAGTGATAGAAGGCTCCAAAAAGAAAATCCCTTAAGTGTGTACATTTACTTATATTGCTGTCAGATGTGGCCGGGTAAGAAAATGTGTACACAAGAATGGATGGTATTTTTTGTGCCATATTATAGGAACAGATGTTGATATTCAACCATATACATATACAAAGAAAAGTACCATCCATTTCTTATACGATTTCTGATCCAATCATGTCTGAGATCCGCATTGGAGGGATTTTTTAAACTCCAAGATTAACTTTGTCAGAATAAGAGGGTGGGGAAATACGTCTGAAGGATATTGTCAGGACATCCTACATTACGAGACTGCAAAAGACTTCATCCAATGAAGGCTAGAGGGCCTCTTTGAAAATTGTTGCACAATATAACTGCTACATGTAGGTTCAATCATTCTCCAAATTTCTTATCTTGTATCAAGTTGACATCTGTAATGCTCCCTGCAAACCTTGTCAGCATGCAATATTGATAATGTGACTGATGGTCTGATCTGGGGGACCAAATTCCTTTACTATCTTGAATCCCCATCGATGTAGGCTGTGTGCTGTATTTGCATGAAGGGCTTAGATCCTGTAGTCTACTGTCGTCTGTTCAGGCCCAAATTTTGCCTCCAGTTATGTCTCTTGTCTTCAGAATTTGTTTCCCAGTTCTATCTGTAAGTAATCCATACTGAAGCTCAAGACATGTTTTTGATTTCGTGCAATTTTGAATTTTGATAGCTACATGTATGTGTGATGCAGAGATGCATTTAATTAGCAGGCTTTTGGCATTTTTTTTTTTTTTTTAATTCTGATTTCCCCTTTTCAGCAACTCGTATCTATTTGAAAAGTCTCAGATTTTGCTTCAACGTTATGTTTACTCATATGGTTAGCCTCTCATTTATTGTCTCTACTCACAGATGTTCATGATCATATCCATTTCCATATAAATACTGGTTTTGATCCTCGTATCTTACAGGTGTATGACGGTGTCCACTGTTTCTACCAGACTAAGTACATTCTGCTTGAAAAGAGTCATCAAGTTGGTTTCAAAATAACAATCATTCTTAGTCCATACATCTTCTTCAGAATGCTGTCAGGAAAGTTGGATCTTGCCAGTCCACCCTCTCTCCAAGCTTTAGCTTGACCAATCTCACTGGGACATTAATCCTCTTTATATCAAGCTGGTGTATACATTCACCAAACAGTAGCTCCGCACAGGTCATGGTGTTTTGAAGTCCTCTGATTGTTATTGCCTTTGTGTAACGGTTGGTGGCTGTCAAAAGCTTAGAATCGTACAAAACCACATGCATCAATCTGAAAACATCATCACTAAGGAGCAAGACAAGCGACCAGAAATGAAAAGAATCAAAACTCTGACAAACATGTTGAAACCCAGAAATAAACAAAACCAAGGAAAACATCACAACCAAACCATCTTCTAAAAGACAATAAGGGAACATCCATACTGGGAAATAAGAGGACTAAAATAAGAGATGCAGCAATGACAAACCCATAGTACCATAAGACATTCTCTGGTCAAAGCATAGACAAAGGAGAGGGGGTCTAGAACCTGTAAGAGCTGTACATCGTCATAACCCTTGAAATGGGTAGAAATCCAAAAACCAAACAACATAGATGCATAGCCAGAACTCACAAAGAATTACCCATAAAAATCAGACCATTTAAACGGAGAAAATCATGTCAAACACGTGGAGGGAATGAAAATATTTTCACATCGATGCATGAGGGTGTGTTCTATTCCGAGCTTCTGATGGCCACTGAATATTACGCCAAGGCACAAAAAATCAGAGAAACAGGATCTAGTAGATCCCAACACCATGGCCCTTATTCTGAACTGAAGACTGAATTTGTACGAGTGGCAAGTTCGTGCAAACCTATTTTGTGATCCTTTTGTCTGATGTTGATGTTGACAAAAAGATTGCACATTAGGTTTCCACAAACTTGCGACTCCTACAAATTCAGTCTTCAGTACAGAATATGGGCCAATGAATTGTGATGCAAAGAGCTATCCCTATTACTGAATTTAGCAAAAACAGCTTGATATATACAGTGCCACATGCAACTACATGTGGTCCCAAGCTCAAAGAGGATGCACTGGTGAGATTCAACTTAGCTGCCAGCATTCTGAAGAAATTGTCTGGATCATAGATACTGATTAGGTAAGCGATAATGTACCCTGTTGAGCTATGAAGAATAATTATGTTATTTAGAAACCAACTTAATGCATATATTCAAGCAGTGTTGTATGCAGTCTGATAGAAAAGCAGGCACCCTAAAGGCAGGCTCACACGATGCAAATTGCTGCGATGCGATTTTTCAGGAAAACCCTTAATATTATTTATGAACATGATTCAAACAAGGAAATTCATACTGTCTAAAATTGTAGGTATTCCTAAAAATACTGAAATTGAAATTCAAGGCAATTGCAAACCCTCATTCTCTGTATAAAATCAAATTGATGCCATATCACAGCGATCTTGCAATTTTAAGGTAATTTGACCTTTACTCCTAATAAAAGGCTCGCATTGGAAAAAAAAATTGATTGTATTGTTCCTTTGCAATTTTTTTACCTCTCATAAGATAACTTTGGATGTTTGAAATGTCGCATTAATAATGCAAACTACCATTTGTTTCAAAAATTGCAAGTCGCATCGTGTGAGCCCGCTTTGATACACCTGTAGAGTATGAGCATTTGAATCTATATCGATAGATCTGGAAAATGATATGATCGTATATATCTGTGGGTAAAGGCAATAAGTTGGAGGTTAATCATATGACTAATGGCGATGCTGAAACAACATTTAAGACTTGACAAATGGATATCTGAACAGTGTAGCTGGAATCACCCTTCCCCCCCAAAGAAAAAACAAACAAATACATATATTTGCATGAAATCAGTGGTTAACCTTGTGGATATATGACCATGTCCTTTTGCCTTCTGGACTGATGTGGTGTACAGTTATGCTTGCAGTGATGCTGAGGTGCATTTTGAATAGTAAAGCCAGATGAAGGACCTCTGGCCTTAGCAGTGCAGTGAAGATGAAGCCAGCTCTTTCAACAAATCATTGACATTGGATGTACCTGTTAAATACAAATCTGGCAGCTCATCTGTGGATCATCTCAAGCTTGTGGATGGTTCTCTCTTAATGGTATGGGTTACAGCTAAGGAGTATTCCACACATAGTCTCACCAAGGAAGAGTATGCTATTGTTTTGAGGCACATTGTAGATGGAGTTTCTCAAGGTTTCTTCATCACAGTGGTGGTTTACTGCAGATTCCATCTAAGATTCAATCTTGGATTCCATCTATTAAAGATTGAAAGAGCTAGAGGGCGACTCTTGGGCACGACATTGACATCTTGTCCTCATGTGAAACAACGGCATGATAGATTAAACAAAGTACCATCTGTTATGATTCTAAAGGAAGCTTTCATTGGCTTCACAACCTTTGATGCAGTAGAAATGCAGTGCCTCTGCAAGGCTATAACATCCAATCTTTTCAAATGTTTCTTTTTCTTGTCCTGAGTTTGTTTGTTCTGTAGATCTTGAACGAGCCCATAACATGATGACTTGCCTAATTCAAAGCTAAACTGCAGAGTACATCAGGTGTCAGGCACATGCTGGATATGATGTACCTTATTATCCAGTGCCATGTGATAGAGATTGGTCTGTAGATTGCTGGATCTGTGTGCTTGGCCTTTTCAGCACAACATGATCTACTGTCACCATTGGTCCAGTAAATTTTAGCTTTGTATGATTTATATGTTTGGGGCTCTTATGCAAGTCATGATTTGGAGGTTCCTTATCTGGATCTGGACATGGAGGTTTATGGATATTTAACTGGATGGAATATTCTGTACACAGGCCAACGTTTAAAAAAAAAAAATTATGGGTTAAAGTCCCTCCCATAAAACAAGCTGAGGCTATTTCTTCTTGATTATTCCCCCCCCCCCCCAGTGTTTTAGAACCAGCGGCTGTTGCAGGTTGATGGTCTATGAGTAAGTGTTCATTCAGTCTTACATGGTGAATTTATCAGAGACGGTGGTTTGTTATGTTGGTGGACTTATAAGTGGGTATTGACCACAAAAAAAGGAATAAAATGCAGATTGCAGGGTGGTAGCATCATAATAAGTTAATCCTTGAGTAGCATCATCAAGTTGGTTGAGTGCCCGGATGTGACTTATTAGGCAGCACGATGAGTTTCCGGAGTTGAGTAGTAAGCAATGAAGTGAGAGGAGAATTCATCTTCAATTTCATAGTCTTCAGACTGAGGTAGAGGATTTGCTGACAGTCTTCAGCAGGTACTTGTGTTTTGATGATAGCTTCTGCTTTTGTGTTGATGGCTCTATAATATGTCCAGTATTTTGTTTATCACATCTCTCTATCTCTTCTGATGTACTTGATTGATATCTGATGCTGATCCTTTTCTTGCTCTTCAGTTTGAATCCAAATTCAGTAAGAATTTGATTTTAATGTACTATAAATGCAATCAAGCCTGGGTCACTAACGTTTTTAAGTATGGAACCAAAACTGATCCACGATCTTAAAGAACAGAAGGCAGCAATGAAACACGACAGTAGCTATTAGACAAGTAGAGGATGAAATATTTTGAAAGTAAATTTCTTTGTTACTTATCACTTTTTGAGGCTTTGACATACCGGTATTAAGTAAACAATAATTGATGACTGCTATCCTATTTTTGGATAGTAGTTTCCATTGATTGTTATTGAATACAGGGACAGATCCAGGGTTGCAACGGGTGAAAAAATTCTGCCACTGCTCTTATTTTTTTTTATTTTTGTGCCCCCTTTTTTTCTAATCTTAGATCTGGAAAGCCTTATGAGAAGTGATTGTATAATAAAGAAATGTACTTCCAATCACTGTCGATCAAATGAACCTCTTTGAAGTTCAAAGGTTATTTAAGCATATCAAACACAGACACCTACCTTTGCAGGAGCAAGTAAATGAAATCTAATCTAATGTATGCAGAATATCTTTTTTGAAGTTATGATTTTCCATGATACAATAAATCCTAAATAGTTTTGCATCTAATTGAATGCATTAAGTGGAGCATATTCTGCATGTTTTAGCCCAACCATAAAATCCCTACAAATAAATGGCCTATGATTCTTCACATGACTTTCTTACCACGATGATCCCATGAAATCTGCTACCCATCAATTCAGTGTCAAAACCTGATGCTTGGGTCCTCACAGATCAGGAATCAAACAGGATACAGGAGAGGTGTTGATTACTTCAAACAGGTTCCCTTCTGGACCAGCTAACCATGATTGGTCTGGATCCAACCCTGAAAGTCAAGAATAAGAAAAGAAAGATGTTTATCCTGCAGACATGAGGGTGAGTGAGTAGAATGTAATGTTCCAAAAGACATGGTGATAGGTCCCATGGAAAGGAGAACAGGGTGGGTGGGAAAAGACCCACCCTGTGGAAAGGAGAACAGGGTAGGTGGGAAAAGACCAGCAACAGTTGGTGTCATGGTTGATTTTATGGTTTTTGTAAGTGTCTGCATCAATTTTTTTCCCCTACACCACAAAAGTTCAACATTTTAGGCTGATGTAACTTCCACATCAAAAAGTCTTCTACTATGAATTTGCCACTTCAAATAATCTTTTGAAAATTTGTGACTGTCTGCCGTGCTTAGCCTAGTAATACGCGTCCGTGCCTTTCATTGACTGACTAATTTATCAATGTCAACCAAGTCGATCGCTGATTGGTTCGTTTTGCCGACCCGCTACATGGCTCAATACTAGCTTAGCTAGATAGCCATTTATTGATCGCTTATAGCCGCACTACCAGTAAAAATTATTCTTTCACAGCCACTCAAGTAGAAGATAATTTCGATGAAACTGTGTCATTTGAAAGGTTTTTATTCTGTCTGAAAAGAGGGCCTGTGCTTGGCTTGCCTTTATGCATTGAATGGTCACAAGTACATGTACCAAGCCATGTTGTACATCAGCCACAGTCTTTCCAAATTTTGACCCAGCGGTTGACATCAAACTTAAAAAGGTGCCACATGAAAACAAATGAAAGCCAGATGAAAGAGAAAAAGTTGACCTACAATGAAATCTCTCATCAAAATCTCAACAATGCATGAAAAGAACCATAAAATCAACTTTCGTTTGCTTATTAAGGGGTAAGGCAGGGAATAAGAAACTTAACTTGTAAACTAATTGAATAATATATGTTCCCCTTATTTAACAAGTTCAAACCTAATTTGAATTGATCATGGGGTTCCTCTTTTTGAAATTGATGTATAACTTTTGACAATTTCTTCTAACATGTTTAGTAAAGAACATGAATATAGGATTGGGTAAACCACATGAACATGTACACCAGTAGGAACCAATTATTGATTTAAAGAACCCATGGTTGCAGTGATTGACTTTTCCTTTCAGCTAACATGCAAATAAGATGTCAATATTGCCACCAATGTTGAACCATGATTATGTCAAATCAAAACAGGTAAATACTAACTAGTACATGTACATAACTACTTTCATTCTTTGATGATGGATTTAAAATTTTCTGAACCAAATGTTGGGTAATTTTAGTAGCTAGGACTAAGCGTTCTGTTTGTCATCCATGAAATCTTCTAACATATTTTAATTTTATTCAGCTGTCAGCAAGTTATATTTTATTGGGATTTCGTACATGGGGAAAGGTGAACTAGCACTCTGCTAGTGCGAATATGGCTAAAGTAAAGGGCCTCTTGCTCGGGGCAGACGTCTTGGCATTTTTAATACAGGTATTATTGAGCCTTAGCATGTGATGAGAATGAACCGTAAAGTCTTAAGTAATGCTTTTGATATGCATGATCATTGGTAACCTCTTTCTCCAATGATGGACACTTGATTGATTTTTTTGACAAAGACCTCAAGTTTCCACAGTAAACTGCATGACTCCATGCATTGTTATCCTACTTGCACACATATGCAGGTATACCAGAAATTACTTAAAAGCTCTTGAATTGCATAATCATAAACCTGCTATTGACGGATATTGGTATGGTCGAGCACAAACAATCTGGAGGATGCGTTGATAGGGTGGGAGGGGGGGGATGAATCAACCCCCCTGAGATCTCGGTCGCCTATCACTTATGCGGCGGTCACAACTCGTCGTAGGCTACGGGGCACGTGCCATCGACGTAGCCTGTGTTGCATGTGCAATGCACGCACAGGTCCTAATTCAACTTCTGCGATTCCTGCAATTCTATAGTAAGGGTATTGTAAAAAATTTCTGCACGTCGTACATGCATTGTACCTGCGAGGTACCTCCGCTGCACGAATTTTCTACGAAATCCATCATAGGGGGTTGCACGTCGAAGGTACGGCGAGTTGTGACCGCCGCATTAATGGTAATATGCGATGTAATCAACAAGTTAGTATTAAATAATGGTAGTATTTTACGAGTGTCATTCATGTTTTTGTTATATTGCAGGCTTTTGTTACACTTTTTGTTTTTGTATTGCAGTTTTTATTGTTGCAGGATAGGAATCCCGTGAGGGTGGATAAGTTACTTGTCAGACCTGCTTTTATTTTTCCCCATGGATTGGGTCATGTCTGGGGGCTGTCCTTTTCTTTAGTCGGGGCTATTTTTTTTAGTCCGGGCCAATTTTTTTTTTTTTTGGGGGGGGGGGGTGCGGCAGAAAATATCTTTTTCTAAAATAATTTTTAATATATATATATATTTTTTTTTTTTTTTTTTTTAATAGAAATTCATTAAAAAAAAATAGTGGCCCAAAATTTTTGGGGACCGATTTTTTGTTTTTGTTTTTTGTTTTAGAAATTTCACATTAAAGGAAAAAAATAATGGGGGGGGGCAAACAATTTTTGAAGCATACATTTAATTATGCTAAAACAAATTGATTTTAGCAAATGAAAGTTAAAATAATCGTATCTTTATGAATTACATGAGAAAACTCTATTTGGATTGACTTTGGACATAAAATTATTTTTTTGAGCGGTTTTCGTTCTGATGGACAATTTCGAAGATCGTGCAGCGTCGTAACTGTATGCCCAATTTTTGCAAAAATGGGTTCAAAAGATGCGCAAGACTTTAACGAAAAAAGTCAACTAGTGGCGCCGTCAACAAATTTTGTGCGGCAATGTGGCAGCGGAAAATGTCAAGGGGAGGTTGATTCAAACCCCCCCCCCCCCCGGGCCTTTTTAGGGTTAAAAAAGTATCGTGGGGGTTACATGGAGGTAAAGCTCTATTGTTTAGAAAAGGTTTGACCACACACAGGAACTGGGGTGGGCCGGGGGATGGGGGCAAGGAAATGTTCTACTCCTTTAGATCTACCGATCGAGGTGAAAATTTGCATGATGGTAGAGAAAGACGTAATCTATGCGGTTGCATAGGTAAATTTCAAGAAATTCGTATATTCTATTTTATATGAATTAAGTATACTAATCTATTTATGAAATCATCCTTTTTGCTCTAATTCACTAAATAAAGCTCCTAGAGTGCTAATTTTTGGTGGAAATATTCTTTATAGCATTCCTAACAATTGTGAACAAAAAATTTCCGGTACCAGGATATTTTATTGGGGTTTTTTTTCTTTTTCTTTTTTGTTTTGTTTTCTTGTTTTTTTTTATCGGCGACATTATTTCAGCCATAAATAGCATCATAATGTTGTCGATGAAAGTAAAAATAATCACTCATTTATGAATTTAAGCTGAAAACACATTTTGTATCGACTTTGTACATATGAAGTCATGTTTTGAACAATTTTGGGTCTGACATGCACTTACACAATTTTACGTAGTTTTTGTAACCGCGTACCCGGGCATACGTAATGCAGATAGTGGGTGCTAGATTTAATTTACACTAAATGTCAAATTCAAAACTTTACAAAGATTAAACTTATACAAAATTTGTGGATTGATCACTTTGCCCATTTTATAGTTGCAATGTATCAAACGAGACCAATATAATTACAATTGATGTTTTTAAAATTAAATCTATAACCCAGCTTTAAATATTAAAATAATTGTATTTTAAACTGATCTGAAACAACACAGAAAATTGAATTCTTTACATACATCATTTACAACATTATCGCTTACAATGAGCACATTCGACGAGAAATCTGTCCCATCATGCATTGCGATGTCATCTATTGATGACAGAAAGGATTTGGCAGGCTCAAATTTCTTGTTTTAATTAAGACGCTGAGGTTAGATGATCTGCACTTCCTATATAATTTGGCAGCGGGCGAGAATCTTCGTTTTGGGCAACACTGGTCTGTATTAGAAATTATAAGAGAGGTAAGGGCTTGTCACTACTGGATACTAATGTGTGAAAATGACTTAGATTTCCATATCCCCGTTGAGGTTCTACAAGATAAGGTCTTTTCATCGCCTTTGCAGTGCTTGTCTACAAATGCTTTTGATAATGTAGGTAATTCTGAGAAGTCTTTATCTTTGCATCAGGCCTACACTCCTTTTTGATCACTTTCAGAAGTCTTTCAATATAATTTGTGAAAAAAAGTTTCCCAGAAAATTCATTTCACATGTTTCATAAACTGTATATACTGCATTGTTGGACAAATGCATACTCCTAATTCAATCTGATTAATGTGTACTAGCCAAGACTCTAACTCCACTCGACTTTGAATTTCTTCCCCTTTTGCTTTACATGTATTTTTCTTCTTTTTATCCTGCCCTAGCTGTATTATTCCTGCCTATATACCCCCCCCCCTCTGTGACAAAAGTAAATTTGACTCACTACCTCATTTATTGATGCCATAATGTTCACAGATAATGTTCACCAGAGAGCTACCGTATTTATAAGGGGCCTCTAGCCACAAGGAATGCTTTGTGTTGGTGATGTGGTCTCTGTACACATCGAGCTGTGAATGTTACAGTATGAGTAATTTGCGACTTGAGGTGATACCTCATTTGTATATAGGCTGCAGAGTTTGTTCATGTCAAAAGTCATGCGCGTATTTTGGGGGGGGGGGCTTTACGGGCCCAGGCCTCCCGGGTAGGCGCCAAAATTTCCACAAAAGGGCGCCAAATTGATCTTAGAGGGGCACCAATTTGAGCAAAATGTAAAAAAAACAACACAAAAGAACATACATGATTTGAGCCGATTGACCTTTTAAACCTACCCCTACAGCTGATATATGACCTTATGGTTGGTCGAAGACACCTATCCCCCGCTTATGATGTGATGTGAAAACAATTTAATTTTGTCTCTCCCGGTGTAACGGGGAAAAAAATGAGGTATACCTTTCTGGATCCATCACTGGGGGCACCAAAATCAAAGTCATATCGAGCACCCCGGGGTGCCAAATACTGGATATGCGCCTGAAACTGATCAGGAGAATTTTAGAGAATCTGATTATTCCTTTACTGAACATCATTCTGACTTGGGGGTGACAGAGGCACCCTTCATAACTTTTCACCAGGATGGCTGATCGCTGCAAAATTTGGCATACATTTCAGAAATTGTGCAAACAAAGAGATCCTTATGTTATTTCACCCGTTTAATGCCATTTAATCTATTCCATGTTCAATTTTTCCTTTTCTCCAAATTTTATTAATTGTGGTTTTAATTGCATTGTAAACTTGAACAAAACACACCTTGCTTATATGTTAAAGTTGTGTAATGTATAACACAAACCCTCTATCGTCTCCCCCCCCCCCCCAATAAAAGACAAAATTGAAAAACCGCTGATTCAAATTTAATTAAATTCTGATTTTGCCGATCCCACACCTCATACCCATTCATTTGGCATGTAAATTACCAGGTAGGCCTATAACTGGTCTTTTTTTCTATCCCCATAGTTTCAAACATTACCCTGCCCCCTCCTCAAATCATCTGAAGAATGAAAGCAGCTCCTTCCCTTAACCCTAAATTACCTGGGCTATTTTGCGATCTTAAAGTCCAGGGGGGCCTTTTAAGGCCCCCCCCCCCAAGATCTCGTCGTCCGCGGATCGCGCGATCGCGACGAAAATTTGCATCAAGTTGAAGTTAGAGAATGACATAATCTACGCGGATGCGTAGGTAAATTGCACTGATTTTATTTTATATGAATTAATTACACTAATTTATTCATGAAATCATACTTTTTGCTCTAATTCACTAAATAAAGTTCCTAGAAAGCTATTTTGTTGTGAAAATATTCTTTATAGCATTCCTAAGAATGGTAAAAGAAAAAATTCCGATACTAAAATCAATTTCTTATGTATTTTATTGTTTTTTTAATTTCTTATGTATTTTGTTGTTTTTTTAATTTCTTATGTATTTCTTTGGTTTTTTACCATTTTATTTTTATTGTTTTTTGACACAATTCGTCCGTGACATTATTTCGGCCATAAATAGCATCAAATTAAATGACTCTTGTCAATTAAATTAAAAATACTCACCCATTTATGAATTCTAGCTGAAAACACATTTTGTATTGACTTGATGTACATGAAATCACATTTTTGAGGAATTTTCAGTGTGATGGAAATTTTTGAAAATCATGGAACGTCGTAACGGTACGCGAGATTTTTGCAAAAATGCTTTTAAAAGATGCGCAAGACTTGAAAGTAAATAGTCCGGGAGCGGCCCGATCAAAACATTTGCACTGCGGATTTATTGTGAAAAATGTTGAGGGGGGCCCTACAGGCCCCCGCCCCCACGGGAAGTTAGGGTTAAGGCTTCATAGTTCGATCATGTTATCCTGCACTTCCTAAAGTGGTCTAATCTATGAATTATTTAAGATGCTCATTTGCCTATGGTGCCACAGATCATGTTATCCTGCCCTTCCTAGATTGGTCAAATCTATGGAGGATTACAGCTGCTCCTTTGCCTAAGGATTCACAGTTCTTGTTGTCCTACCCCTCGTAAAGTGGTTAAGTCTATGAATTATTAAAGCTGCTCATTTGCCTAAGGCTTCAAAGTAATTTGATGTTGTCCTGCCCCCTCCTAAAGTGGTCAAATGTATGAATCATTAAAGCTGCCCGTTTGCCAAAGGCATCACAGTTCATGTTATCCTGCCTCTCCTTAAGTGGTCTAATCTATGAATTATTAAAGCTGCCCATTTGTCTAGAAGGCTTCACAGTTTATGTTACCCTGCTCCCACCCCCTAAAATGGACAAAGTACAAAAATAAAGTACTTGACCTTTTCCTTTGATGCACATGGCTTCACATGGTGCCCTGCCTTTTAAAAACAAAATGACTAAAGTTCTGAAGGATTAGATCAGCTGCTTTTCCTGTGGTTTCACTATTGAATTAACCCTAGCCTGCTCCTCCTAAAATGGCCCAAATACTAAAATACTTGACCCATTACTTTGATCACCCGTGAATTCACGTTAACCCGCCCCTTCTAAAATTTTCAAAGTACAGAATAGTTTCAGCAAGTTCTCTTGGCTTCACATGTCACCCTGCCACGTCCTAAAATAAACAAAGAACTCTTGTCCCCATTACTTCACTGACCATTACAGGTTGCCCCCTCTTCCAATATTGGCCTTCATGTACATCATTCCCAATCAATGCCCATTGGCAGAACCAGCCCTTCTCAACTGAGGTCGTTCGATTGCCAACGATCCCAAAGACTTCATTGACAACTACTGAATTAAAGACCTGTGAAGCGTATGCCTGCTGAATATGAATCCCCTTTGCTGGTTTCTGAGATGGCTGTAGATGCACAGAAGCAAGAAAATATGGTCAAAATCTAGCCCTCATTGAGGTGGGCTAATCATTATGACCATATATCTCTTTTATGCATCATCAACCATCTAAGAAGCCAGCATAGAACACACATACTAAGCAAGCATTTGTTTCACAACTCTTCATTTCAATATCACACACTCACAAACATTCCAATCGGTGTTCAGGACTTGATGACATCTTGTTCTACTTGCAATTGTTCCCTTCCTCTAGGGTTGCCTCTGTCAGTCATGACCATGGGATACAGAAGGGAGTCTGGATTGGAAGACACCAACATCTCTCCTGCATGCTGTTCGTCACCTGAACTGATCAGACTCAAACAAAAGGTTAGACACGGAACAAATGATGCAAATTTCAATGAACCAGCGAGTAAAAAGTTATGTGTCCCAAAGCATTTGCCTTTTTTAGTCCCCTTTTTTCTCATGTTGAATTTATCCCTTGCAATGTAACAAGTGCAATAAAAAGTGCCTGAAATGAGTGAAATGAGTAAAAAAAAATTATGAATTTAGGCCAAGAAAACACTAAATATAAGGGTGAGTTAGAAATAATGATTCACATTTGAAATTACCTGCAAATTCAGACACGATATTATAATGTTAAGGTATGTTTTACAATAATTTAATTTAGATATAGGTGACTATGTAAAAAACCTATTTGTACTAAGACAGTACAATGACTTTCCTGGAATAGCCTTCTACCCCTGTCATCTGCAAATAGACCTACATGTACAGGTTTGGAAAAAATATCTAAACTTTATACCTTAAATGTTCTAATTCTGCCTAGTCAATTTTGACGTACATATGAAAAGCTGCGTTAAAGCAACCGACTGGGTGTGCCGTTCTCCCACAGTTTAAGGGACCAAGGCCCCAGTAGGCTCATTATTCACAGGATCACCATCTCCCAGCCAGGCATATGTACGAAATTGGAACATATACAGAAAATAAAACTACACTAAACTACCAGAATCTAAGCAACTGACTGGGTGTGCCGTTTTCCCACAGTTTAAGGGACCAAGGCCCCAGTAG
>CALNVZ010003435.1:83726-119498 GCA_940671915.1 Paracentrotus lividus | reverse complement strand
ATATATTCCAATTGTTTACATATGCCTGGCTGGGAGATTGGTGATCCTGTGAAAAAATGAGCCTACTGGGGCTTTGGTCCCTTAAACTGTGGGAGAACGGCACGCAAGTCAGTTGCATAGATCATGTAGTTTTAAGTATTTATTTCTGTATTATTCCAATTTCTTAATAGCCTGGCTGGAGATGGTGATCCTGTGAATAATGAGCCTACCTGGGGCCTTGGTCCTTAAACTGTGGGAGACGGCACACCCAGTCAGTTGCTAGATTCTGGTAGTTTAGTGTAATAATAATATAATAATATACCAATTGATTAAATGCGCTTTTCCGCATAAGGCTCAAAGCGCTTACATGTTTATTACCCGTTTAACACTGGATTAAATGCCAGCGTGCAGTACACCGTCGCTTCAATGAATTTATCCTCCGGGTACCTATTTACACTGGGTGGAGTGTTCAGCAATGTAGATAAAAATGCTTGCTTAAGGGAAAACCACGATCTTTGCATTCACAGTCAAGTGTTGTGGCCACTAGACTACGACACGTCTAGTGTAGGTTTTTTTCTGATATATTCCAATTTCTTACAATATGCCTGGCTGGGAGATGGTGATCCTGTGAATAATGAGCCTACCGGGGCCTTGGTCCCTTAAACTGTGGGAGAACGGCACACCAGTCAGTTGCTTAGATTCTGGCAGTTTAGTATCTAGTTTTTCTGTATATTCCAATTTCTTACATATGCCTGGCTGGGACATAGTGATCCTGTGAATAATGAGCCTATGGGCCTTGTCCTTAAACTGTGGGAGAACGGCGCACCAGTCAGTTGCTTGATTCTGTGTTTAGTATCTAGGTTTTTCCTGTATATTCCAATTTGTTACATATGCCTGGCTGGGAGATGGTGATCCTGTGAATAATGAGCCATGGGGCTTTGTCCCTTAAACTGTGGTGAACGGCACACCCAGTCAGTTGCTTAGATTCTAGGTAGTTTAGTTATAGGTTTTTCCTGTATATTCCAATTGTTACATATGCCTGGCTGGGAGATGGTGATCTTGTGAATAGTGAGCCTACTGGGGCCTTGGTCCCTTAAACTGTGGGGAACGGCACGCCCAGTCAGTTGCTTAGATTCTGGTATTAGTTATAGGTTTTTTCCTGTATATTCCGAATTTGTATATCATATGCCCACTGGGCCTTGGTCCCTTAACCCTAATAAGACTGGGGTATTTTGGTAGCTGTCAAGACTTGGGGGGGGGGGGGGCATGATGCCCCCCTAAAATCTCGACCGCCAATCGGGCGACCGTTACAAAAATATGCGACGATAGTAATGTGCCATGTAATCTACAAGACTGCGCTGTTGTATTTTTACCGAAATAATATTGATTTATCCTATATGATATTATTATGCTAATTTATGCATGAAATCAACTTTTTACTCTGACTGAAGAAAATAAAGCTCCTAGAATGCTAATTTTGAGTATTATTGTTATATTTCCTAACAATTGTACTTGGAAAAAAAATAATTTCTTATGTATTTTATTGTTTTAATGAATTTCTGATGTATTTTCTTTTTTTGACCTTTTGTTTTTCTTTGTTTTCCGCAAAAATTATTGAAGAAACATTTTGAAGCACAAATAATGCTAAATAAATTGATTTTCAGCCAATGAAAGTGAAAATAATCATATTTTTATGAATAAGGTGAGAAAACTCCATTGCATTGACTTTGTACACAAAATCATGTTTTTGAGCTGTTTTCGGTCTGACGGATATTTTTTAATAATCGTTTAGCCTCGTAAAGGTACGATTGATTTTTTGCGAAAATGGTTTCAAAAGATGCGCGAGACTTGAAAATGTAAAGTAATCAAGCGGCGCGATCAAAAAATTTTAACGCGGCAGAAAGGTCCCAGAAAACAGCGAGGTGTGAGCCATGATGGCCCCCCCTCCAGTCTTTTTTAGGGTTAAACTGTGGGAGAACGCAACACCCAGTCGGTTGCACAGAGAAAACCTACACTAAACTACCAGAATCTAAGCAACTGACTTGGCATGCTGTTCTCCCACAGTTTAAGGGACCAAGGCCCCAGTAGGTTCATTATTCACAGGATCACCATCTCCCAGCCAGGCATATGTAACAAATTGGAATTATACAGAAAAAAACCTACACTAAACTACCAGAATCTAAGCAACTGACTGGGTGTGCCGTTCTCCCACCGTTTAAGGGACCAAGGCCCCAGTAGCTTCATTATTCACAGGATCACCATGTCCCAGCCAGGCATATGTAAGAAATTGGAATATATACAGAAAAAAACCTGTACTTCACTACCAGAATCTAAGCAACTGGCTGGGTGTGCCGTTCTCCCACAGTTTAAGGGACCAAGGCACCAGTAGGCTCATTATTCACAGGATCACCATCTCCCAGCCAGGCATATGTAGCAAATTGGAATATACAGCAAACACCTACATTAACTACCAGAATCTTAAAGCAACCGACTGGGTGTGCCGTTCTCCCACAGTTTAACCCTAAAAAGACTGGAGGGGGGGCCATCATGGCTCACACCTCGCTGTTTTCTGGGACCTTTCTGCCGCGTTAAAATTTTTTGATCGCGCCGCTTGATTACTTTACATTTTCAAGTCTCGCGCATCTTTTGAAACCATTTTCGCAAAAATCAATCGTACCTTTACGAGGCTAAACGATTTAAAAAAAATATCCGTCAGACCGAAAACAGCTCAAAAACATGATTTTGTGTACAAAGTCAATGCAAATGGAGTTTTCTCACCTTATTCATAAAAATATGATTATTTTCACTTTCATTGGCTGAAAATCAATTTATTTTAGCATTATTTTGCTTCAAAATGTTTCTTCAATAATTTTTGCGGAAAAAACAAAGAAAAACAAAAGGTCAAAAAAAGAAATACATCAGAAATTCATAAAACAATAAAATACATAAGAAATTATTTTTTTCCAAGTACAATTGTTAGGAAATATAACAATAATACTCAAAATTAGCATTCTAGGAGCTTTATTTTCTTCAGTCAGAGTAAAAAGTATGATTTCATGCATAAATTAGCATAATTAATTCATATAGGATAAATCAATATTATTTCGGTAAAAATCAACAGCGCAGTCTTGTAGATTACATGGCACATTACTATCGTGCATATTTTTTTGTTCACGGTCGCCCGATTGGCGTCGAGATTTTAGGGGGGCATCATGCCCCCCCCCCCCCCCCCAGTCTTGACAGCTACCAAAATACCCAGTCTTATTAGGGTTAAGGGACCAAGGCCCAGTGGGCATATTAACAAATCGGAAATATACAGGAAAACCTATACTAAACTACCAGAATCTAAGCAAACATGAACTGGGCGTGCCGTTCTCCCACAGTTTAAGGGACCAAAGGCCCCCAGTAGGCTCACTATTCACAGGATCACCATGTTCCAGCCAGGCAAATGTAACAAATTGGAATATACAGGAAAAACCTATACATAACTACCAGAATCTAAAGCAACTGACTGGCGTGCCGTTCTCCACCAGTTTTAAGGGACCAAGGCCCCAGTAGGCTCACTATTCACAGGATCACCATGTCTCAGCCAGGCAAATGTAAACAAATTCGGAATATACATGAAAAACTATACATAACTACCAAAATCTAAGCAACTGACAGGGCGTGCCGTTCTCCCACAGTTAAGGGACCAAGGCCCCAGTAGGCTCACTATTTACAGGATCACCAAATGTCTCAGCCAGGCAAATGTAACAAAATTCGGAATATACAGGAAAACAACTATACATAACTACCCAAATCTAAGCAACTGACTGGCATGCCGTTCTCCACAGTTTAAGGGACCAAGGCCCCAGTAGGCTCATTATTCACAGGATCACCATCTCCCAGCCAGGCATGTAGTAACAAATTGGAATATACAGAAAAAATATATATATATACTAAACTACCAGAATCTTAAAGCAACTGACTGGGTGTGCCGTTCCTCCCACAGTTTAAGGGACCAAAACCCCAGTAGGCTCATATTCACAGGATCACCATCTCCCCAGCCAGGCACTATGTAACAAATTTGAAATATACAGGAAAAACCTATATACTAAACTACCATGATCTATGCAACTGACTGGGTGTGCCGTTCTCCCACCGCTTTAAGGGACAAAGCCCCAGTAGGCTCATTATTCACAGGATCACCATCTCCCAGCCAGCAAATGTAACAAATCGGAATATACAGGAAAATTAACCTATACTTCACTACCAGAATCTTAGCACCTGACTGTGTGTGCCATTCTGCCACAGTTTAAGGGACTAAAGCCCCAGTAGGCTCCATTATTCACCGAGATCACCATCTCCCAGCCATGGCCATATAAATGTAACAAATGGGAATATACAGAAAAAAAAAATATTTACTAAACTACCAGAATCTTAAAGCAACTGACTGGGTGTGCCGTTCTCCCACAGTTTAAGGGACCAAACCCCAGTAGGCTCATTATTCACAGGATCACCATCTCCCAGCCAGGCATATGTAACAAATTTAGAATATACAGGAAAAACCTATATACTAAACTACCATGATCTATGCAACTGACTGGGTGTGCCGTTCTCCCACAGTTTAAGGGACCAAAGCCCCAGTAGGCTCATTATTCACAGGATCACCATCTCCCAGCCAGGCAAATGTAACAAATTGGAATATACAGAAAAAAAATATATTTACTAAACTACCAGAATCTTAAAGCAACTGACTGGGTGTGCTGTTCTCCCACAGTTTAAGGGACCAAAACAATAATATCTCAGAACGCTTAGGGCATACGTGTACATACTTTTAGAAAGTAAGGGAAGTTTAAAGTGCCTGTTCCAGAAGCAAAATTGAGGAAAAAGTCAAAGAATTCAGTTTACAAATGTACTGGATTGTCAGGAAGTCAAATTTAAAAAAAAAAATTTATCAGAATGAATCTGAATATATAACAATGTTGATCTTAACAGCAATTCTTTTTCTTTTTTAATGCAGCAAAAGCATTTAAAAAACGACTGCTTGATTACATTGGATCATTTGCATATCGTTGTTTTGTAAGCTGGAGGACCTTTCTGAACCTTCTTAAATTAGACCGTAAACGGTAAATCGCCAGCCTGCTGCTCTTTGTGTGGGTTAGCCATAAAAAGCCTGGGGATGCGACACCCCAGTTGAATAGGGTTAACAGTACTGCCAACCTAAAAGCGTATTTTTGTCTTTTTCATTTGGATAAGGGGTACCAAACTCATTAGATGTCAATAATTATTCAGATCGTAAATATGTCAATCTCCATCCACCTGTCGACCTGAAAACCTTTTATTATTCAATTATTTTCAATAGAAAACAAGGAAAATATGCCAAACATTTTGACAAGTGTGTCATCCCTGCGCCAAAGGCATTCGTTCTGGTAAATGAGGGACATAGACAATTCATTGGACAATTAAATGTTTTCTATGAAGACAGGTGCGATGCAGTATGGCATGATGGTGCTGTGCATTCATAGACATCTATAGATCTTAGTACCCCCTTAAGAAGCGAAAGAGGATAGAAAAAGTACGGAATACGCTTTTTTGTTGGCAGGTCTGGGTTAAGTGAAAGTATGTGTATATAGTATCTTAATTAGTATGAAATCTATGAAGAAAAACAACTTCTAACAAACAAAACATTAAGTCCTATGGAGGATGTAAGGAAAAGAAAAAGTGAAGTTAGTATGGTGTTTATCAGTTGGAACTACTTGTATCAGTAACACCATACTAGCCTGTGTTATGGTCCCTATTTGCATGAATATACCCTCCCTAGCAAGTAAAGTGCATTATTATTCCAATGATTACCATCAAAAAGCTTGTGGTTTTTAGTCCCAGAGAGCAAGAGATGACCCAGACTGGTCATTTCCGAGACTAAGGGGCGAAATAATAACAAAGGCAAAATGAAATAACGTAGGAAGATGTGGGGGATTGTGAAACCATGTCATACATCTCCACCAAGTGTTTACAGGTTTCAAATTTACTATTGGCAAAGAAATATTTGCAATAAAATTCCAAGATAGAGGGAAATGGCAACACCGAGTGAAGATATATTTCCTTGTGCCTTACAATTGTAATTTAATCCTGTAATGCAAAGACATTTCAGTACCATTATTATTCCCCTGATAAAGCAAATTACACAATGTAGTCAGTACCTTGTGCTATATACATAATCTTATATATGTATTATAATTTTTCATACATTATATTTTGATTGTTACATGTAATCCCAACCTCTAATTACGACAAGCATCCTTGTTGGAAACGCCTTGATACCAATGCAAAGATATATATTCTCTTTTTGTTGCTGAATTCCTCTACCCTACATGTGCATATCCAGGATTTAATGCCCTGGGGGACCAATATAATTTTGGTGCCCCTGTGTATTTTTCGAAGTATGCGCCCCAACAAGGCATACATAGAATAAAGACTGAAATGTATTTTCAAAGTATTTATATGAATCTTTTTTTTTTTTAATTCTTTGTCATTTTCTATTTCTTTTTTGTTTTGTTTTATTTTTTTGTTTTTGTCTTTTATGTAATTACCTGAAAACAATACACTTAAAGCCCATTTGTCTTTATAAATAAATAAAAATTCCTTTTGAATAATGTATTGAAGAAAGAACAAATTTGAGCATGAAGCGTGACCCACTGTGAGAAGGTAATAATCTGGTAACAGGACAAAAAAAAGGCATGCACAAAGCATTCATTAGCAGAAGTTACACGAGAAAACAATTAAAAAAAAAATATCAGTATTTTTTTTACACCATTTATTTCTTCTTAATTTTTTTTGTTTTGTTTTGTTTTGTTTTGTTTTGTTTTTTGTTTTGTTTTGTTTGTTGTTTTTTTTTGGGGGGAGGGTAGGCACTCCTCCATGCCTACCCTGGGTTCATGGCTCAGAACGCCCCCATTCTTATCTTGTACTTTATTTCTTTAAAAAAATAGGTATATATACAAAAACAAAACCATTACACATTTAGGAGGAAATATGGAAATTGTTTTTTCTTTCTCTGTTTTGCCTTCTTTCTCTAGCTTTCCCCTTTAATTGTCCCAGAAATGAACAGTGCAGGTCATCTGCTGCTCTAAAGGCGCGGTCCCACTGGCTTTTTAGGATGATTTGCGTATGAATTGCGGATTGTTTGTTTTGTTTTTGTTTTTTGTTGTGGATGAACGAAATTTGTATACCGTACGCAACTCATGTGCAATTAATCCTCCCGCCAGTGGGACCGGGCCTTAAGAAATGAAAATATATTTCAGAATATGAAAATAGGAATTACTATGGTTATGAAGGAAATATGTAGAAATGGTTAGGAAGTTAAAAGGAGTGCATTTCAGCTCTGTTGTACATAAATTGCCAGGGAGGGTATTCTTCCCCAAATTTTGAAGCCCAACCGCAAATCCTACAATCAAATGGCAAATGCTTCTTCACATGACTTTCTTACCGCCCTGATCCCATGAAATCTGCTTCTCATCTATCCAGTGTCGAAACCTAATGATTGGGACGTCTCAGTACAGGTGTCTAGCAGCATCCAAGAGAGCAGATGATGGCTGCAAATACAGGTTCCCTTCTTTTACCATTGTCACATGGACTGGCATGAGGCATACTTGGAGGTCGGGAACAAGAAAAGAAAGAGGTCAGAGTCTGCTGGCCAATGGATGTTGGTGAGTGGAATGTAGAATGAAGTCATTATGATGCTAGGTGATGTAACTTCCTAAATTGAGAAGTCTTCATGGGTCCACACGCTAATTGGGAACTTTTGTAATGACAAGCCGTAAGAAGGGGCACTGGGGCGGATCCTCTCATTCAAGGAGACATGGAGCCCTCTCAGGATCCCTGTAATGACAAGCCTTAAAGGGAAGGTCTGGACCCAAAATAAGTTGCTTTTATAAAAAGCAGAAAAAATAGAAAAACAGATTTTAAAATGTTTGAAATCGGACTAATAGTAAGAAAGTTATGAATATTTTTATGATGCAAAAAAAATTGATCGCTATAACAAATTGGCAACACCTGCGATGTCATAAAGGCAAAACTTGCCATGCACTTCCATATTGATTTATGATAAATTTTTACTTTATCTGTTAAGAATTTGTTTTCATAACTTTGGCCAAGATATATTGATAGCAATACTGTATAAGTGGTTATTTTCGCGGTGACTTTATTTTCACAAATTTTGCTAGTTGCTCATTGCGAAAATTTCCACTTCAGTACAAGGCTATTTATAGTATTGAAGTCATCACCAAAATTGCGAAACTTTGCTCTCACAAATTTCCCCAACTAGTCTAAAATCACGAAAATATCTGTACACAAAAATATTGGCTTACGTACTTTCCCAAAAGTTGAAGCCGCGGCCTCTGCGTGAACGCTGATTTTCTTCAAATTTTTTTAATTCTGTTTTTAAAATTTTCTGCTTTTTATAAGAGCAACTTATTTTGGGTAAAGACCTTCCCTTTAATTTGTACGGTGGCACATATTGTGTTTTCGTTCAAGAAACACATTTAGGTCCATTCCCCTTTATGAGAATTCACTAGAGGGGATTATTATGATCTGAAGCCTTAAGGACAGGGCACAGAGGGCAGAGTTTTCCCCTTCAAGAAGATCAGTGATGGGTCCATTTCCCATTACATAGAGTTCACTAGAGGGGATTATTATGATCTGAAGCCTAAAGGACAGGGCACTGAGGGCAGGGTTTTCTCCTTCAAGGAGACCAGTGATGGGTCCATTTCCCATTACATAGAGTTCACTAGAGGGGATTATTATGATCTGAAGCCTAAAGGACAGGGCACTGAGGACAGGGTTTTCTCCTTCAAGGAGACCAGTGATGGGTCCATTTCCCATTACATTGAGTTCACTAGAGGGGATTATTATGATCTGAAGCCTAAAGGACAGGGCACTGAGGGCAGGGTTTTCTCCTTCAAGGAGATCAGTGATGGGTCCATTTCCCATTACATGGAGTTCACTAGAGGGGATTATTATGATCTGAAGCCTAAAGGACAGGGCACTGAGTGCAGGGTTTTCTCCTTCAAGGAGATCAGTGATGGGTCCATTTCCCATTGTATAGAGCTAGCTAGAGATTGCTGTGATGAAAAGCCTAAACTATATTTAGTCATATTAACCCCCCCCCCCCTCATTCTTAGATCATAGTTATGGAGCTCCCATTGAAACAAATTTTTTGTGAGAACATTGATGTAATATGAAATTTACCAAAGCTTACTTTCTTTTAATTTTTAAATCACAGAGTTATCCAAATTGTGAAGTTTATATGCCTATACTATAATTATTAGTTCGTTTACAGCACAAAGCTACTTGCATTGAGCATGAATTGTTAGTTGCTAGTTGTTGCTTTAGCATATGTAGTCAAATCAATTAAGTTATTATGTATTATTTTTTATCCCTGATTATCTCTTGTCTTTCTTTCTTTCTTTGTACATGTTTAATGTTTCAAAATCATAGCCCAAGTTTCAAGACAAGTATAATATTCAATATACATTTTATACCTACAACTTGTAGCTCATAGTATAATTTTTAATTTTTTTAATTTTTTGAAAAGCAATATTTTGTATTTTGTTCAATTATGGTCCAACATGCTGTGTAAGTTTGGAAGCTTTGCAGGAAAATTCTTCAGAAGCTGTTTCGCAGTTTGCAACGGTTGTGCAATAGTAAAAGATTTTGATCCCTCCACTCCCAGTCAGAACATGCTTTTGTAACACCCACCCAGAATAACGACAGAGCATTGTGAGTCTTTTGGCAAGGAAAGCAAATAGAATTCCAATATGTGATGTCGTAGTGATGTTATTATGGTTTCTGATTTTTCACATTCTTGTCTTGAAATATGAATGTGTTCATTTGCTTGACTGTATGAAGGCATGTGGCTAAACCTCATGCAAAGACTTTAATGTTTAGAACTTAAAGGACAGACCACTATGATATCACCACTTCTGTACTCTAAATCTAGTGGAGGTGCCTGGCCAAGTCCAAACTATTTGCTCCCAAGGTGGTGATTTCTGTGCTAAGTCTCAGTGGGGTTTTAAAGGTATATATAATGTTTCATATATCACCATACAGGGTATGAACTAAACTTAATGTAAATAAAGTCAAAAAGTAATTTAAAGGTCATATGACATAACTAGGTGAATTACCTTTGATGAAAAAAAAGTGTATTAAAAATGCTATTTTCAACCATTTATTTTAAAAGGTTTGTCATAGGAGTACAACTTGGCTACCTCTAGTGCAATATCACAAACCTAGCACATAGCCTTCCATTTTTTATTCTTTAATATATTCATGTCTCAGTAATAGTCTCACAAAAGTTACTGAGCTGTTGTAAAATAATGCAGTTTTATTTTTACATCAGTGTGGTGTATTATGTTTCCTTGTTTTATCAGCAGGAATTTTTTACACAATAACTACCCCTTGGCTACACCGAATATTTAATGAAAAATATTTCAGGGAATAATTGTTCCATG
Organism: Paracentrotus lividus; assembly: GCA_940671915.1. Lineage (NCBI taxonomy): Eukaryota > Metazoa > Echinodermata > Echinoidea > Camarodonta > Echinidae > Paracentrotus > Paracentrotus lividus. The sequence continues at coordinate 109,029 of CALNVZ010003435.1, read as the reverse complement.
TGTTACTTGACATATTTTTTTTAACTTGACCTTGCCAGAAAATTTGTTTTGACCTAAAAATGTACTAACAATGTTCATTACACATTTTAGAGGATATGACTGTGCAAGTTTAGATCTGCTTTTTAAATTCAGAGTATCATGCGAACAAAGTCAAAATTTGAAAACACCTTTTTTCTGGTCCCATGTTTTACTGAAAAATGAATTATAAATTAATTATGAATTGAGTTATTTGTATTATTGAATGTTTTTATTGAAGGTTCGTAGTACCTTCAAGAACATACCTATGGATTGGTATTTCAATTTAAGATTTATAAAAAAAAAACCCTATTCTTGGCTCTCAATGTCCCGCTTGTTACTGCGCAAAAGACCTTGGACTTGCCCGCCTGTATGACCCCTAGAAAGTTTTATGGAATAGATTTGGTAGCTTTTTTTAAAGTCCTTAGAGGATATTTTCTGATATGTCAAGTTGAAAAGAAAATTTCTGTTTTTAACTCTCAAGAACTTCAGTAATTATAGTTTGTGCTGATTAGGGTTGCCTTGCATTCCCTGTCCAAATGCTTATCTATTTCCTCTTTCATGTCTTTGTCTGAATAGTTTACTCGATTGATGGCCCGTTTTCATGTGGCAGTATTTATTGTTATGATTATTGTTGTTGTTGTTATAACTTACAGAAATATAAAGATTTTATTGGTATTTGAATGAATACCTTTTCCAATAAAGAAATATACATATTTTGATATTTTTTTTCAACTAATATTTTGCTCTAAGTTTATTACATTTCAGATCAAATTTGTTACTTTTACCTGTAAACCATAGCCCCTGGCAACCATAGTCCCTAAATAGTTGGAAGCCTGCAAAGATATAATAAAAACCTTCTTGTAGCACTATATAGGGGGCTTTTATGATTGATTTTCACACTTTGAACTTCTCCATCTAAAACTGAAGATTTAGATATCCAGTAGTTATTGCCCTTTTAAACCAAGTATTATCTATAGTGTTGTTTTACAATCGGGGTACACCTATTTGTGTCCCTAAATAGTTGTAAGCCTGCAATGATATAATAAGAACCTTCTTGAAGCACTATACAGTCTGTGTCAAATAAAATGATACAAGTGGCAAACATTTTTTTATAGTATGAAGATAAATCACAACCTTAGATTGTTTGCTAATTTTCATAAAGCGGGAAAATTAGACTTTCTTCTGCAATTTTTTCATCACATTTGGTGCTATAGTTTTTAGATATGACTAGTTTTCTACAATAAAAAATGTAAATTTTTCTCCCGCCGTCCCATGCCTTTGTGTATAGGTTTCGCATAATGGCCATGAATCCAGTGCTCCAGAACAATAGAAGTGCGTAATTTCGATTTACTCTTCATCGCACAAAACTTAGCATAACTTTTACTTTATGAAATCAAATTATACAGATCAAAGCGCATCAGCAAGGAAAATCTTTCGACTTTAATATAGTACCAAACCACACATTATTTGAAAATATTTCATAACTAAATTGTTTTTACCCAGACTACCTTTTTTTTTAAATACAGACTGTATAGGGGTCTTTTATGATCACACATTGAACTTCTCCATCGAAAACTGAAGATATGAAAATCCAGTAGTTATTGCCCTTTTAAACCAAGTAATATCTACATGTATGTGTTGTTTTACAATCAGGGTACACGTATTTGTCTCACTGGACCAAAAAAAAAGTCAAATGCTTCATTTTTCAGAAATCACGCTTTTTGACGAAACATGATTTGACAACATTGTAACAAGAGCTGTCTGAAAACCAAGTGGATATGGGTAAAGTAAATATAGGTTTGTTGCGTATATGCGAGTGTTCTTATAGACAAAAACATTGTTCACCAAGTGATGTCTAACCTTGCGTTAAAAAAAAAGATTTTTGAGAGAGGACATTGTTTTGACGGATTTTGCACCCCATTTTTGGTTAATGGTAAAAAAATTTATACAAATATACTGTAGCTTCTGGGGTTTTCAGTTTTAGTCAATTCTGATAGGAAAAACAAGCCTAATGATAACTAGAACTGTAATCGTTGACAGAAACGATGTGCGTGCATTGACGCCTTTACTTAAAGATTTCAAGCATTTATTTATATTACATGTAAACGTATATTTTGAAATATATTAGGAAACGAAAAGAGGCTTAGAACTGTGTGTTAAACGAATGTGTTTGTGTACTACAGTGCAATTCGGAAACCTTCGCTTTCAATATTATCCGGCTTGCTTGTGGCTTTGTCGAATTCGCGATAATGAAGCAAGCGGGTATAATGGCTACTACAAAAACTTGATTTACTCCATTTTTTTAAAGACAACCTATACTTTAAATGGAATCAATGGAAAGGCAATTTCATTGTCATTGTAATGTCAATTTCAAGCGAATATTGAACGAAAATGACGTGATGCCTTGTGATGTAATGCATTGTAAATTCTTAAATTTTTGTCCTTAATATTTTGATGACGTCATCAAATTTTACAAAAATTGGCAGATACTTGTGAAATGTATTGATTCATATGCCTACCAAGTTTCAAGCTCCTGAATTGAATATTCACAATTTTAGGGGAAGTTAAACTTGTTTTTCTGGTATCGATAATTTGTTACTTTTTACAACATTTTTTACCAAGTTTTTCAATGAATCAATATATCTTTCTTTTCATTTCTGGAAAGGACATAGTCTGAAGTACCTAAATCCAAAAATCGGTACAATTTTAACAAGGCACAATGCAGATGCAGCCTCTTGGATTTTGGCAAATTTTGAAACTTTAGAGGGCGCTATTTGTATTTTGCCTATTTATCGGAGCATGAAACATGTGGCTTTTGTGCACATTCATTAGAATAACATGCCCTGAAAATTTGAAGCAAAATGGAATTAATATAAGAAAGTTGTAGCCATTTTGCGTGTTTTTAGTCACAATTTTGGATTTCATAACGGAGTTGATTTTTAATATCAATTTAAAATATGAAGATGGTTTTGAAAAAACATTTGTTGGATGCATGTAAAAGGGAAACTCATGGACTGTTCAATAAACTTTGTTGAAGTTTTGTAGCATCTAAGATGATGGAGATATGGAGGTTGAAAGAGTGGCTTTCAGATGGCGCGAAATGGACCAAATGGCGGATGGACGGTCACGAATGAGTGATTTTGGAAAATGAAATGTCAGGTGATCAATAATGGATCATGGAGCATATGTGTATGAAGTTTGAACGAGTTTAGATGATTAATGGGACCTGGGGAGGAATAACAAGGGTCACGTGTTAAATGAATGGCTTTTTCTGAAAGAAAAAGGAGAAGACGACGGAATAGGCATATGGAACGATACCATAATAGCATTGTCGCTGTAGCATCAATGCTCAAAATTAGAAAAAATAAAATGAGACGGTAATTTTGCCCTGTATGGTCAATTTTTTTTTTTTTTTTTTTTTTAATTAATTGTTTCTTGTCAAAACCAAGTGGAACCCTACAAAACCTTTACATATAATTTCTATATTATTCAATAATTTTCAATCAAAATTTGGTGATTTTCCCCAAAATTTAGTAATCAACATTTTAATAGATATTTTGGGGGTGTGACACTTATTGTTACCATGTTACAATTGTTACATTACCAACAAAAGGCAACCATGACATTTTTTTTTAATTTTGGGCAAGTTTCTGTATACAAGTCAATAAAGTTTCTTTCTTGAAATTGAAATAAAATTTCAAACTATGTCAATCTTGTTATTTTCTTTTGCTATAAAATTTGCCCCCAAAATATTTAGGTGGCCTTGTGAAGTTTGCCGCCTTTTGCGTTACCTGCCAATTTAACTACAAATGGCACTTTTTTTCCCTTCAAGCAGGAAGTTGTCAACTTCCTGCTTCAAGGACCTGTATCTCGAAAAGTATACACCCTACTATATCAAAACTATATATTTTCTGAAAGGAAATTCCTCAAGGAATCTAAATCTGCATTCAAAAATTATACCAGGTGCAAGCTAAAAAAGTTATTAGGAAAACTTTCAGAAAATTCAGATTTTTTAAAATTTTCATTGTTTGTATAGTCTAGTCGACCGTAATCACCCAAATATTAATAATATTTTTATATTCTGGTAGAGAATATACATACCTTTTAAACAAGGTATAATTCATTATGGTTTACAATTTTAGAGTGAAAAATATAACGATTTGAAATTTAGCCCTGAAAAAATATCCTTTATCAAATTCATGAGGGGGTTGGGTCCTGCCAAGTACTGTTGCACCATCAAACATATTGTTTAAATGATAAGATGGTATAAAGCAGTTTATTAGCTTCAATTTGGTGCTAAATTTACAATCATAGTCTAAAAATTGGCAGAGATATTGCAGTTTTCCCAACGGTACTTCAATATCTCTAATTTGTAATGACTTTGTACAGGAAGCATCGCTTTTTTAGGTCAAATAACGATTGTTGAGTCCTCCAGGGTACTATTGTACCAACAAACCTTTTGTTCAGCGATTTCATGGTATAAAGCACTTTATAAGCTTTAGTTTGGTACCAAATTTACAGTCATATGCCAAAATTTGGCTGAGAAACTCAAGTTTTCCCAAAATCAACCACAAACTGTAAAATTTCCCATTGACTTTGTACAGGTGTCGCCACTTCCAGCGTCTCCACTTCCGGCACCACCCCTCATGTCCTGAACTTTAAATGCTGTAACTTTGCCAAAGTTTTATAGAGAACAATGAAACTTCACAGGGAGTTAGCACACTAATTTACCTTCAAAATGGTACCAAATTGACAAAATAATGATGAAAAGTAGCAAAAAGCGTAACAGCACCACCCTTTTTGGGTGGCGATTTCATAACACACGACCATAATTATCTTTTTTGTCACATATCTTACTCTTTTTTGTTGTTGTTAAACTAGTGTATCATGTGAGGAATCTCATATTTTTATCCTAAAAGAGTTATGTCAAATCAACAACTTTCCCAGTTCTTGAATTCAGGACTAAGTTATGTCCATTCTTCACAGTTGCATGAATTTTTAAAATTCATTAAGTGTAGCAATGATTGGCCAATAATGACAATTTGGAGGAGAGCTGATAAATTAAGCACTGAGGGATCAGATATTCCTAGCTTAAAGTGTGAAGTAACTGAACTGCTCTACCAAGAGCCATAGAATAGTCTTCCCGAGTGATTGGAACTATGGTTTACCTTTAAACGTCAACAGAGTGTAATGAAATTTGATTATTACTCTGTTTATTGTCTCTTTTTAACAACACAAGGAAATATAATGAATATGCTATTGTTTATTCAAATATTAATAGCATCTTTGAAAAAATATGAAAAGAAAGTAACATAACAATGATATTAACAGAAAGTTGACATACACATTCCTAGCCCCCATGGTATGTATATGAGATACATCTACATGTATGTACATTGTATGTTACATGTACAGGTAATAAAAATAACAGTGTAAATAATAAATGACAAAATATATTGCTCACATGGGTAAAAAAAAAAACTCATAGGACTCATTTTACATGGGTTCAAAGTCAAATTCAACGAACCAATAGGCAAATCAGCACCAAAGAACAAACAACACACAAGTCTGAAAATCCCAAGGATTCTCCTCCCCCTCCTGCCCCTCCTGAACTACCTCATGCACTCCCTCCTGCACTACCTCATGCACTCCCTCCTGCTCACCCTCTTCCTCCCCCAAACCCACCTCTTCCCACCCCAAGCCCACCTCTTCCTCCCCCAAACCCACTTCCTCCTCCCCCAGAACCTCACCACCACCCACTACCTCCTCCAGATCCAGATCCATCTCCTCCTCTGCTTGTTCCTCCTCCTCGACCGCTTCCTCTCCTATCACAATCTCCTCTTCTTCCTCGATCTCCATTTCCTCCTCTTCCTCCTCTCCCTCTCCTCTTTCCCTTTCCCGCTCCTCGATTGCAGCAAGCTCTTGCCTCTCAACTTCAAGGTAGATGACCCGGTTAACTGAAAGTTGATAAGATAAATAGAAAAGGTCTTTGAAATCAACCATGTCACCTTCAAAATATCTGAATCCACTGCCATACACTCCTCAAAATTCTCTGAGAGGAAAAACTGATTGGAAGAGGCTTATTGTCTAAAATACTTTATCACTTATTCACAAAGGTGGCCTAAAGTTAAGCCTAGTTTAAATCTGTGGTTTAAATATGGCCAGCAACATCATGAAAATGGGAGACACATGTGTCTACATTGCAATGTTCCTTAAACGTTTACTGGATTCTGGAATCCTGCTTATGTGGTTAGGAAACTTTGTATTTATCATTCCCATGCAGTTTTTAAAAGTTTAAGTGCCGACAAAACTGATAAAGCGAACATTTAATTTTCAAGATTTTATGCCATTTTGCTTGTCATAGTTAAGCCACAGATTTAAGCTAGGCTTAACTTTAGGCCACCTTTGTGATCTTTTAGAGCCCTCCCATAGGGGATATAGCAATATGCGTAAAAAGAGTTGTCAGAGACTGGCATATGTGCCAGTTGCCTAATTATCACAAACATGTGCAAGCTAGGCAATGGCCTCAGATCAGCCCACAACAGTAAGTAATGATGTTAATGCATAAGGTCTATTACATGTTCCGATGTGAAATGACATACAGGACATGCTGGATGACAGAAGACAGCCTCTTTCAATGCCGTGGTGAAAATTCTAGAGAGAATCTTATGCTTTTAGAATATGTTTTCCTCACTAGTGACGTGCGTAGCTTTTCAGTAATTTTGATTGGAAATTATTCTGTACATAAAAAAAAACGTCCCCACCACTATACAAGGCGGTTCAGGAAAGTAAGAAACTAAAGAATTTTGATATTTTATTTGAAAAATAAGTTTTGAAAGCTAAATACATGTAAACATATTAAAGCAAGCATGCATGTAATTCAAAATTTAATTTAGGAATGCCCAGTTTTTTTCAAAAATATATATAGTTTTTTGCAATCTCTAGAGCTACTGATATTCTACCATTGTATATACAAAGATATGCTCATCTTGCCATATTTTTCTGTCTATGAGCTCCGAAACATGCCTTCCAAATTTGCATTTTTCATCTAAAGCCATTTTCAGAGACCTCTTCACTGAAAGATTTATGTTAAAATACTTACAATGTTGCGTGCAGTACAGTCCATCGACTGTTGAGTCGCGTTTGCATTGTTCAAACTTTAAGGTCTCGGAGGCACACCGAACCGGCCTCGCTGCAATTGCTTGCTGTACTCTGGGGGGGGGGGGGATGAAGAAAAGAGTAATGAAGAATGACATATGGTCATATTCAAACGTGAGTGACACGACGTTTGGATTGATAGAAGGGCGCATATCTTCGCACATGTAGGTTATGAATGGATCATGACTACCATATTATGTATAATTTGATGTGTAATTTGGTTTTCATTTTTCAGTCCGGTCGGGGACTTTAATTTATCATGGACTACTCTAACATGGGATATACACACGGGTAAATTTTATCTATTTACTTGAATTGTCTTTCTCCAATATTTTTTGAAGCCATAAGCCTTATTTTTCTCATATGATAGTAGGAAGAGTTTAGCTAGGCATGTGTAAAATTTTGATTACCATTGTGTAATGCAGCAAAGTATTATAAGTTCTCAAAGACAAAGGGGCCATAATTACCACAGTCTCCCCCCATATATATAATTGTAATGATGAAACTATTCATTAACATGGCATAATAAAGAGTGATCTTCAGAAGTGCCATGGGGTAAATTACAGAGGGACTTGCATTCTGTTCCCAACGATGGATCTTCTTAAAGTCCCAGACCGGACCGAGAAATGAAAACCAAAATTACATATAAAACGAAAGCTAATATTTCTTCATAATACAACAATTCCCAATTTAAGCATTTTTATCTTCCATCTAGAAAGTATTTCATTAAAAAGGTGATCGAACCTCAACCAGGCCATCCCTCCCAAGTACTCGAAAAAGTACCCCTATTATAGTGGCGCGGCTGATGACGTCAAAAAATGTTAACGGAATGCTACATGCTAAATGCTGAATGAATTTGCCCTTTCATTTCATTACAATAGAATTCTAGCACACATGGGGTCTATTGTTCTGACATAGCAATACAAACGTGTTTTCTAAAGGCGAAACCCAATCATGCCTGGCAGTAGCATTCCCTTCTTTGACGTCATCAACCGCGCCATTAAAATAGGGGTAACTTTATGAGTATTTGGGAGGGATGGCCTGGTTGAGGTTCGATCATCTTTTTATGAATACTGTTATGAAAATTTAATTTATTTTTGGGGGTATTTATGTTATACGCCTACTTAGCTTTCAATCGATGTAAGGTTGTATTTACTCCGTCAACGGTCTTTAATAATAAACAGTCAAACCGACGAACGGGAAGCTGTTGATGCCCTCAACGTTCATTGAGTAAAAAAAAAGCTAAGATATATAAAATGGTTTTCATTTTTCAGTCCGGTCGGGGACTTTAATTTATCATGGACTACTCTAACATGGGATATACACCCGGGTAAATTATATCTATTTACTTGAATTGTCTTTCTCCAGTATTTTTTGAAGCAGCACCGGAAGAACATGTTGTTCATCTTTATGAAACTGTTTGAAAGGGAATATAAGACCAGATCAATTTTTTTTTTCAAAGATTGACGAATGTTGGTTGCACATGTACCTTAACCCTAATTAGACTGGGGTATTTTGGAGGCTGGAAAGGGCCCCCCTTCAGATCTCGGCCGTTGATCGCGTGATCGCGATGAAAATCGACACACACGTTACCCATGACATAATCTACAGAATTTTATAATTGATTGTTAAAAAATTCTTAAAATTTATCTTTGATTAATTAATTATGCTAATTTATGCATGAAATCATACTTTTTGCTCTTATTCACTAAATATAGCTCCTAGAATGCTGTAATTAATAAAAGATCCTGTTTCCAAATTAATTTCTTATCAAGTATTTCATTGTTGTTTTTTTTATTCTTATAAATGTATTTTCATTTTTTTTAATCTTTTTATTTTTATTGATTTTTCGATGGAAATTGTCGGCGACATTTTTTCAGTCATAAATAGCATCAAATCAAATGATTGTTATAGATAAAAGCAAAATTAATCACTCATTTATGAATTTTAGCTAAAAACATAACTTGCATGGACTTTGTACATGAAATCACGTTTTGGAGCAATTTTGGGTCTGACGCGCAGGTACAAAATTATGCGTAACTCGCGAACAGGGTACCCGGCGTTGCAAATTTGGGCTTGAAAGATGCGTGAGACTTCAAAGAAAAAAGTCCTTAAAAATCGGGGCCACAGCTTCTCGCGTTAAAAACGTCTCGCGTTAAAAACGTATCGCGTTAAAAACGTATCGCGAAAAATGTCGCAAGGGGAGGGGGCTTGACAATTACGATTAACCTTTGACTCTAAAACAAGCCATTGCAAATGCTTTTTTAGTAATGATATTCATCAACATAATGATTAATCTGATAACCCTTAAATGAAAAGGCTGAGAAAATCTTCAATACAGTGCATCCCAGAAAAAAAGTAAACCCAAACTTGAGAGCCTCATATTCAAAAATTAAAGCTTGTGTGACCTTGAAATTTATTTAATGATAAAGAGTAACTCATATTCTATTCAATGATATCAAACTTATTCCTGTGTTTTAATGGATGACTAAGCAGGGCTTTAAATAACAAATGTAGAAAGTTTCCTGTACCAAGTTTGAGCAAAAAAAAGCCCTTGCTTTTTAATAGTCCAAGTAATGCTTTGTCCCTAATGAATGGGCTCATCAGGTAGGCTGACCTCAGACAAACAATGAATGATCAGAGAGCCAGGGCTGCTTCCCAGAAAATGTGGTACAAATGTTTTCTGACCAAAGTTTTCAATAACTCAGTCATTTATGGCAACACAGGTATAATTTTGGCATCACTGGATAGAATATGATTTTCTCTTTGTTATGATATTAAAATTTATGACAAATAAGTTATAAATTTTTAATACAGGGCTCTTAAAGTTGGGTTTGCTTTTATCTGGGACGCACTGTACAAGTGACCTGAAAACCGGACATTTTAAGCTTTTTTAGAGATAGATATATTCCTCAGGAATATTATGAGAATATTGGATGACCTTGAGTGGAATAAATAGAAATATTTTTCTTCAAGTAACAATATTTCACATACCCCATGATATTAATTTTATTCAGATGTACACATATAAATCCTAATATTGTCAAACTTGTAAAGTGCACCACAGGCATGGCAGTTTTATATGTAACAAATTTGAAGTTTCCCATATCATGTCAAAATCATTTTTAAAACTTTTTTTTAAAATGCAATTTAACTCTGACGTGACAAAGCTGCATGTGCTTAATAAAGGCACAACTACATGTAGTCATGGGCATTGCAAATTTCTTTTAAAAGTCATCAAAGTTGTGATTTTAGGCTTGTGAACTTCAAAAAATGGCCTTTTTTGCATTCAACCATTAATCACTGAAACATTGCTTCATGATTTTTTTATATAAATAATTCTTCGCTCCATGGTAGCTAATCAAATTCCCTACATGGACATATAATAAGATTTTGTCAACTATTCCTAGTTTTTAAAAGATTATCGATATCTGAAATAGGGAGAACTTTCTTTTTTGGGTTGTGTTTTCATGTATAATTCCTCTCTTTTGATATAGGGGAGACTGGGGTAATTATGGCCACCTTTTTCACATTTCCTATTACTACCATTAAATGAAAAGTATTCTAATTATGCAAAAATACAGGCAGTCTATAAACCTATAATATACAAAGTAAAGTATAAACCTGTTACTTCTCATTTGCATATTAAATTACCATTATGTTAGCAACTTTGTGGGGCCATAATTACCCCACGGGTTGGGATATTTATGGCCCATAATGTCATGACTGTATGACTTAAAAGATATTATGCTAATTAATTATGGTAATGTTTAGTAAATGTTGTTGGGTATTCCTAATACACTTATCAACCATCAACAATGATATTATCAATAATTAGTTCAGCCAAAATGTTGAAATTTTGCAGTGAAAGCAATACATACATATATATATATATATATGGACATAATCATACCATCTGCGCTTATACACTGTTTATGCATTGGGGGCTATAATTACCCCGAGTGACATTTTCAATTTGACCCCTCTTTACAGCTCTACTATTGAAGATATTCAGGTGGAAGTTTTTATGTTGTGTTTGTTAGTTACTATTGTTCCTGTTTCAATCAAAATTGCATCTTAATTGATTTTGATTAATGATATTCCACCCCAAATAACAAAACAGACTTGCCACTTTCCAACAAACAGAATTGTGATTGCCATACATTTTAGGCTCCCGTAAGCCAAAATTTAAAGCAAATGGCTTATTTTTCTCATATGATAGTAGGAAGAGTTTAGCTAGGCATGTGTAAAATTTTGATTACCATTGTGTAATGCAGCAAAGTATTATAAGTTCTCAAAGACAAAGGGGCCATAATTACCACAGTCTCCCCCCATATATATAATTGTAATGAGGAAACTATTCATTAACATGGCATAATAAAGAGTGATCTTCAGAAGTGCCATGGGGTAAATGACAGAGGGACTTGCATTCTGTTCCCAACGATGGATCTTCTTAATAACAAAAAACGGTAGGCACTTTTAAAGCGACCTCGTAGTGAGGCCCTAACCCTAACCATTGCTAACCCTAACCCTAACCGTAACCCTAACTCTAACCCTAACCCTAACCCTAACCCTAACCCCGCCCCTAATGAATATTCAAATATACGGCCTCACTACGAGGTCGCTTTAAAAGTGCCTACCATAATAAACAGTCAAACCGACTAACGGGAAGCTGTTGATGCCCTCAACGTTCATTGAGTCAAAAAAAGCTAAGATATATAAAATGGATAGATTGATAACTTACTCTAGTTCGGTCAATCTTGGCCTGTGCACGTGGCACACTTGGGATCTGTGTCTGGTCTTACCCTTGCATCTGTACCCTTTGTTTGTGCGTTCGGTGCACCTCCGAGACCTTTCGTCCCACAGATGAGGATCAACTTCATGTGGCATAGGCATCTAATATCCAGAAACAAAATAACAAAGTATTAGAAAACTCACAAATCAAAATAAAAATGTGGAGGTATTATGAGATTTATTCCAACCCCATATGTTTTCAAATGCAATTTCGAGAAACTTGAATTTAATTTATTTTTTTTTTTACCATAAAGGAGGGTAAAAGGGAAAGTTCTCTCTGGAATTTAATTGGGTTAAAATTTAAAAAGAAGTGCTGAATAATAAAATTTAAAAAATGGAAAAGATCAACCAAAGAATAACAAAATTTTGAATGTTTCAATTTTTTGACTATCCAACATTACGTGCACGTAGATCTCCCATTTTTTTGTGTGTATACATGTACATTATGTAAATTCCATAAACTTGTCTTTTTTCTATGGTTATTGATATTGGAATGGATCTTTTTCATTTTTAGAAACACAGTATATAAACATTGTTTTGATGATATATCAACAGCATATAGATGAAATTCTTTTTTAAAAAATGCCAATTTATGGAATTTACTTCAGGGTACACCATTTTGTCTCACTGGACAAAAAAAAAGATGGTTTTGTTTTGCCTCAAATTTTGTGTATGTGTTTCAGACAAGTAAAATGATAGTGCTCTTAAATTTGGAGGCATGAGGTCACCAACTTATTTTTCTATAGGGGTTCAAAGTTTTTATTACATGTAAAGTCAATTGCTTCATTTTTTGAGAGGATGTTTTTGATAGAACGTGATTTGACAACATTGTAGGGCAAGTCCACGCTATTTCTTCCCAAGGTGGTGATTTTTCGACTTTTTGACCATTTTTGTGTCAAGTGGGTCAGGAGGTTTGTAAAGGTGTAGTTAATGTGTCATATATCATAAAGGGTAGGAAATGAACTTAATGCAAATGAGGTCAAAAAGTAGTTTCAAGGTCATATGACGCCACAAGGTTCATTAATAATCAAGAAAAAATAATAAAATGCTTTAAAAAGGCTATTTTCAACGATTTAAAAAAGAGGTTTGTCATAGGAATACAACCAAAAAGTATGTATTTTCTGTTTTTGTATTTTCCTAGCTAACTCTGGTGAAACTATGACGAACCTAGCAATTAGCTTTCCATATTTTTAGACTTAAAACATTCAGGTCTCAGAAATTGTCTCACAAAAGTTACTGAGCTGATGTGAAATAATGCATTTTTATTACTCACCCTCCCACCTTTATAAATGAAACAAAATAAGTGTTTTTTTACATTTGTGTTTTGTATTATATTTATTTTGTTTAATCAGAGAGATTTTTTAACAAAAGATGTTGCTACGCCTTAGCTACACCAATTGTTAAAGGAAAAATATTGTAGGGAATAATTGTCCCATGTGTTACATGTCCCATGTGTTACATGTCCCATGTGTTACACTACATATTTTGTTAAACTTGAACTTGACAGAAAACTCGAAGTTGTATTAACGTTAAAATATGTCCTCACAATGTTTATTACATGCTTAAGAGGATAAGACTATGCAAGTTTAGATCCACTTTTTAAATTCAAAGTTTTATGTGAACAAAATCAAAATTTGAAAACACCATTATTTTCTGGTCCCATGTGTTACGAATGAATAAATGATCATAAATTAATTACGAATTGAGTTATTCAAACAATTTTATATGTTTTTTTGAAGATTCTTAGTACCTTCAAGAATATACCTAAGGATTGAGATTTCATTCAAGACTTTTCAAACAAGCCCTATTTTTGGCTCTGAATGTCCCGTTTGTTACGACGCAAAGTAGCTTGGACTTGCCCTGTAACGTTAACTTTCTGAAAAATAAGTGGTTGTAAGTTTGTTGCATATAAACCCCTCACAAAAAGTTTCGCAAGTCGACTTTGGGTCATGACAACTTTTCAGGTACGCTTTAGTTATTCCTGATTTTCATACCATTGGAAAGATAATTTATTCCCCTTTTTATTAATATCCTACTTGTAATGATTATGTCATGCTTCAATGCACAGAATATCAGAATATGGAGAAAAGTAAAAAGTCAAATGTTGCAAAATGCATTTATCAAAGCGAAGTTCCGCAACTCGACTTTAGGCTCTGATAACTTTCGAGGTATTTTCTAATTTTTATTGAATTTTAAACCATTGTCAAGATAATTTATTCCTCTTTTCAATGACACCCTAATTGCAACAATATATAGCGTTGTTCCTCCATGGACAGAACACCTGAATGTTAGGACAAGTCAGAAGTTAAATGTTGCAAATTGAATGCCTATTGTGAGTATTATTGTCTCTTGCGAGCAATAACAATTATGCATTTCGCAACTTTTCACTTTTTACTTTACTTATATATTTGTGAGTTATGTGCATTCAAATATGATGTTACTATTGCAAAAAGGGTATCAATAAAAAGAAGAATAAATGAACTTTTTAATGCTATAAATATTGACAATGATTAAATCCCCACATTAAAATGTATCAAGGTTCAGTGTTGTGTTACAGAAATTTAAATTGAAAATTATCTTTCGCTTTGTCATGTATTCAAGTGGTGTTGAGGGGTTCTGTGGACACAGGCATAACATCACCCTGACAAATAAGGTATCAATCAAGAGAGGAATAAATTAACTTGACAATGGTATAAAACTCAATAAAAATTAGAAAATATCCCCAAAGTTATCAGGACCTAAAGTGAAGTTGCGGAACTCAATGTGATCAATAAAAATGCATTTTACAACATTTGACTTTTTACTTTTCTCCATATTCTGATATTCTGTGCATTGAAGCATGATACAATCATTACAAATAGGATATCAATCAAAAGGGGAATAAATTATCTTTCCAATGGTATGAAAATCAGGAATAACTAAAGCATACCGGAAAAGTTATCATGACCCAAAGTCGACTTGCGAAACTTTTTGTGAGGGGTTTATATAAGTGTTCTTACAGACAAAACATTGTTCATCTAGTGATGTCTAATTATGGGTTGTTTTACGATCAGGGTACACCGTCAAAAAATGGCCTTCTGTGCACCATAACTGTAATCTCAAATCTACGATGGCAAGCTATTGGGCACTGTAAAAGCAACCTCCAAGAGAATAATAAAATTATTGAAATAAACATTTCCTTCTAAAAATTTACCATGTCTGGAATTTTAGGGCATAATCACTGTCTCATTTCATTTTTTCTAATTTTGAGCCTGCGCATCTTTATTATTAACAATCATTAGGCTTGTTTTTCCAATCAGAATTGACTACTGAAATGCGATTGTTTAAAAACTGAAAACCCCAGAAGCTACAGTTAATTTGATATTTGTGACCATTAACCAAAAATGGGGTGCCAAATCTGTCAACAAATGTCCTCTCCGAATTCGGTGTTTTTATGCAGTTAGACATCACTTGATGGACAATAGTTTTGTTTGTAAGAACACTTGTATATATGCAACAAACCTAAATTTTTTACTTCACCCACATCCACTTACTTTTTTTAGACAGTTCACGTTACAATGTTGTCAAATCATGTGCCATCAAAAAGTGTCCTCTCCGAAAAACGAAGCAATTAACTTTACGTTTAATAAAAAAATTTAAACCCCTATAGAAAAATAAGTTGGTGACGTCATGCCTCAAAATTTAAAAGCAATGTCATTTCACTTGTCTAGAACACATACACAAAAATTGATGAAAAACAAAACAACTTTTTTTTTGTCCAGTGAGACAAATGGGTGTACCCTAATAGTAAAACAACCCTTATGCGTAAAACCACCAAATTCGGAGAGGACTTTTTTTACTGATTTGGCACAGCATTTTAAGTTAATGGTCACAAAAAAATAATATAAGTAGCTTCTGGGGTTTTTAGTTTTTGAAGAATCGCATTTCAGTAGTCTATTCAGATTGGAAAAAAAAAACCTAATGATTGCTAGTAATAAAGATGCACAGGCTCAAAATCAGAAATATAAAATGAGACAGTAATTTTGCCCCAAAATGCCAGGTACAAATGTATGGTCAATTTTTTAGAAGTGAATTTGTATTTCAATCATTTATTTTTCTCTTGTAGGTTACTGTAACAGTGTCCAATAGCTTGCCACCATAGATTTGAGTCGCAAAACAACGCTTAACACATGGGAAAGCAGCTTACATGTGATATCATTAAAATCTAAATTTTAAACATTCGTAACTTTGCTATAATTTGCATAAGTTTCTTTAAATCTTCTCTCATATCTTGTAAAACCAATTTTATTTCAGGCTAAACTTCCCTTTAAGAGCTGATCTCATAATCGGACTTAGCTAAAGCTTGATGTGACACCACTTTCCACATACAGGCAAGCAAATTAAGTTTTTGTTGTATTTTATTTTCACACCAATCTTTACCAATAATGTACATTTCTATGTTTCATTTGAAAGTAAAGATAGGAGCATTCCGTAGATAATAGACTTTTCTAAGTCCACCCAGCACAGTACTTTACAATATTCATAATTTTGGGCAGTTCCAAAAATTCAATTTTCCTGCAAGTTAAGTTATTTTATTCAACGCTAATCTAATGCCATGGATATTCATAAATGACAAAGGTCTTTTGAACTCAATTTGAAAAAATAAATAATTTTCATTGACTTTATTGAGATATTAAAATTGTACATATGTGTAGTACTGGGGACAACAAATTTTAATAAAATAAAAAAATACTCAAGGTTCCTTTGAAATGTCTTCTCAAAAAGATTTCACATTTTAGAGGCCATTAGGTATTTAATGAATTACAAAGGGGTAAAATGTCCTTGTTTTTGACTGGACAATATGTTTTTGCTGTTTTATTGAAAAATACCAAGCTATTTATAAAACATTCTATATCTATAATGAACAAGCCACATCATATTAAGAAATAAACTGAATGCCATGGTATATATTTCTTATTAAGGCCTCGTATGCGGAAACTATTAAAGTATTTCTGATTTGTATTCCTGAAAATTATCTTATGGTTCTATTTGATGGTATGAAGTCGGAAAGGTCTTGACACTTTTTTTTATTATTATTTTTTTAAATCAATACATCAATGTTTCTTCATGTAGAAGTAAACCCTAAAGAGTAGAAATGACCATATGGTTTTTAAAAAATAGTCATGGAATTGGATTTTTATTTTCATTGCAGGCTACTGAAATAATTATAAATAGATCAAATTAAATGAAAGTTAATCCTTTGATTTTGATTGTCAGAATATTACTGGAAGTATGTACAACAATCCTTGAAATTATTTTTTTTTGTATTAAACCATTTTATGATTTACTTAGTAGAACAAAAAGTTTTTTTATTGCATAATTAATATAAGTTAATAAGACATTATTTTTGAAAAATTAACTTTACAGTCTTGTAGATTAAATCGCATAATACTATTGTGCAACCAAGATCTGAAGGGGGGCCTAATCATCACCCCCACCCTCCTCACAGCTGTCAGATTGCAAAATAACCTGGCCTTTTTAGGGTCAATATGAATTCTTTCTCCCATTATCCATTTCCCTCACCTGGGAAAAGTTTGGCAGCTGTATGTTAGTTTCTTGCCAAAGAAATATGAAGTGACCAGGATTCAAACCTTGTATATTTTTATTGACACTTCATGCTTTTTCACTTGACCACAACACCTCCATACCCATTGTGTAAAGTGGTACTTGATAATTATTCATGATTTGGTTATACTACAATCTATATGACATTTCAACATGCAACTGGATTACACTTACCTTGTAAGTAATTGATCTTGATTGTAATTGATCTTGTCGAATGAAATCTAATCAAGACATATAAAAAACATAGTTATCATTAAAAACATCTGTATGTTCATTGTAACATGCTTTCAAATAATTTTTGACATAACAAAGATACACAGTGTTTTTAAACTTTAACGAGATTTATGCATATTTATGCCGGGTAAAAGTCTGGTTCTGGTTCAAAAGTGTTTATCAACACTCATTAGTGTGAATTAATAAAAGTCTGTTATTTTATTGTGAAAACCAATAATTTTTTGTAAATGTCATTTGAAATTTGAAAACATATATGAGCATGCTTTTTTTATGCATGTATTGGGTGCATTCAATTGCGTGCTTACTAAAATTCAGCGTGAATTCAAGAACCTGTGAGCATTCTTTGAGGCTGCTTAGCGCAAAAAATTAATCACGTGAAAATTACAGTGAATACAGTATTTTTAATTTAGATGAAAGGATCGAAGCAATGTGACATGGTTGATTTCTAAGACCTTTTCTATTCATTTTGTCATCTTTCAGTCAATAGAATGATCTTCCTGGAGATAGAACAGCAGGAGCTGGCAGCATTGGAGGAAAGAGGGAGGAAACGAGCAGAGGGAGAGGACGAAATGGAGATGGAGGAACCAGAGGAGATAGAAATAGCAGAGGAAGCGGTGGTGGAGGAGGAGATGGAGCTGGAGGAGGTAGTGGGTGGTGGTGAGGTTCTGGGGGAGGAGGAAGTGGGTTTGGGGGAGGAAGAGGTGGGCTTGGGGTGGGGAGAGATAGGTTTATGGGAGGAAGAGGAGAGCAGGAGTGGCAGCAGGATGGGCAGCAAATTGTTGAGAGGTTAACGAACTATAAGTGGGGGACGTTTAAAATAAGTGCTGAGAGGGAGGCGGAGTTTGAAGGAATGTTCCCTTTGGGTAGAGGATTTTTTGGAGGAGTGGGAGCAACATTGGGTGTGGCAGAAAATACAACCACTGGTTGTACCAGGGCATGGCACAGAGGGGCGTTTGATCCCCCCCCCCCCACAAAATTTTTTTTTTTAATCTCTAGGGTTAATACCCCATATACTGAACCTTGTGGTCCCCTACGAATAACTTTCAATTGGTCTTACATACTAGTATACTTGGCTGGTTGCCAATTCATATTATATCCATATCACTGCAGTCTGTGTCAAATAAAATGGTACAAGTATGAAGATTACTCACAACCTCGTATTGTTTGGTGTTTTCATAAAGCATGAAAACAGATTTTCTTCTGCAATTATTTCATCACACTTGGTACTGTAATTTTTGAGATATGACCAGTTTTCTACAAAGATGAAATGTCCCATGCTTTTTGTGTAGGTTTCGCATAATGGTCATGAATTCAGCGCTTCAGAACAATAGAAGTGCATAATTTTTAATTGTTCCTCATTGCACAAAACTTACCATAACTTTTGTTTTACGAAACATATCATACAAAACGAAAGTGCATCAGCAAGAAAATCATTTGGCTTTAATACATACATTATTTGAAAAGATTGCACACCTAGATTATTTTTTCACTGACTGTACTTTTTTTTTTTTTTTTTGACACAAACTAGACTGTAGTGGGAAATTAATCGCTTTTCTACTTATTTGAAGGTTGTGCCGATGCTTAGAAAATGATATTTTTTCTTCAGAGTTTCCTGTTGACACATTATGAGATGCAGTGATATCATGTAGGGCTCCCACAGTTCAGATTTTGTCAAATATCCACAAAAGTTTCTCAATTTCTTTTACCATTAATGGATTGGGGGTATGATGGCCCCATTTGATTACTTATTCTTATTGGTCTTAGTACATTGTAATTCATTTTTTGTTTACAGTTTTAATGGATCTTTGAGGTGAATCTTGTAGATAAAACACCATGTCCAAGGTCATACAGTGCACAAAACGCTGGTGTATAAACTTAGATTAATATCGGTATGCAGAATCTCTAACACCATGCACTTGGTGTCAATACAAAATCTGAAACACTAGTTTGTTGAACCTTTTGCAGATCCAATTATTTATATCGTGTGATATATTTTTATCATATTGTAAATACAATAGCAACCAATTCTGCTATATTTATAAAGTTAATTAAATTTTTTTTTTAATACCAAAGCCCAGCCTCAATAGGGTACCACACCCACTCAACAAAATTAAATAAATACCCATCAAAAGTGTAAACACTAAAACTGTTGTTTATTTAACACAAGCGGGGGAGGTCCTGGATAGGAGCTGGGCTGGTGTTAGATTTCAACACCACTCTTTTTGCAGTGCTCATACCAGTTCTGTGAATGGAACCCATGACCTTTGCATCCTCAGTCCTGTGAAGAAAATTTGTTGTCTGTTCAAAGGAATGCATCTTCTCTAGCACATGTGCTACCTTTTAAACATCTTATCAAATATTTCATTTCAATGGTTGTTGGTCTAGTTTTATTCATTATAAAATTTGTAAAATATGTCATTATACATGTATTGCATTATAGTCATAGTTCCTGTATGTTCATGTACATAATACTTTTTAACTGGTAGACAGGAGCTGCGGAATGTCATTTAGAAAGTGGAGGGGCTGAGCTGAAAGTGGGAGGACTAACAGGCTAAAAAACATAAATCTATGGTCATTTTGCCTTTTTGTACACGTTTGCTGAAAAAAGTTGGAGCTGAACCCCCCCCCCCCATCCCGGCTGCACAGCCCTTGGTAAACAAGTTATGTTTCTGTTTGTTGACACCCTTAACCCTAAATCTGACCTTTACCCCCTTTGTGGTCTAGTGGAAAAGTCGCGGACTCTTGATCACAAGGTACGCTGTTCGATTCTTGAAAAGGCTACTTCACAAGTGTTTTGGCAAGACACTAATCTACACATGCCACACTCAAACCAGGTGAAGTAAATGGGTACCGGTAGGAAGAAAATTCTGCTAATACTGTGTTGCGCCTTCGGGTAATAATAAGTGAACACTTAAGCTCTATGAGCGTCGAAAGATGGACTTGAGCGCTATATAAGTACCCTTCTGTTATTATTATTATTGTTAGGGTGTTAGGGGTCAACATAATTATAGCCAAAGAACCAATGACACAAAAACGTATAAGAGACATACTATAAGCACCATGAATTAACGTTTATAATTGCTTATACCTCATTGGTCACACCCATTTGGTCTAATTGCTGTTTGGTCCAATTATCACTTGGTCTAATACTCACTTGGGCTAATTGTCATTAACCTTCCTTGACTTACCTTTTCCCATTTTGTCAAATAAAAATTTGGGTCATAACCATTTCATCCAAACATATACACTACTTGGAGTTGGACCAAATGGCCCGAATTCACAAACGAGGTTTAGTTAGTCCATGGTCTAAATCAATTGTTTAAACCACGGATTTAGACCATGGTCTAAATTTTGGTATTCACAAACCACCTGATTTAGACCATGGACTAACTAAACCACGTTTGTGAATTCGGGCCATAGGGTATTAGAATAAGCGGGCATCAAATGAAATAGGCGTAAACTACATGAAAGATATATAAAATGGTAAATGGAATAACTGACACTAAGGCCCGTATTCTGTTGCGGTGTTTAGAGTTGTGCTGTCGCACGAAAATAGTAAGGGTAATGAGACGAGAATGCAACGGCTGATTTGCACGCTCTCTAATGAAAGCGTCAGTGAAGGCGTGCGTCCTATCGTACGAAAGTAGATTCAGATGACGTCATTCGGATCATTTATGTACACACATTTCTAAAGAATTCTAAACTAGGGGTATAGGTGGTTTAGAATTTGATATGGCTTTGCGGGTTTTATGTCGGAG
This sequence comes from Paracentrotus lividus, assembly GCA_940671915.1. Taxonomy (NCBI): domain Eukaryota; kingdom Metazoa; phylum Echinodermata; class Echinoidea; order Camarodonta; family Echinidae; genus Paracentrotus; species Paracentrotus lividus. Next base: position 87,463 of record CALNVZ010003435.1, on the reverse strand, counting down.
GAAGCTAATTTTATCTATTTTCTCGTTAACTTGAAGTTAAATGTTGTTAAAACTTTGTTTAATAATGAGGTGCATTATAGAACTATCTCCACATCGATTAGATTAATTGCATGTTAATCATCAAAATGACATTTCTCGACGTGAAGATTAGTTTGACCTGAACATTTTGTAGAAAGGACAACTGACGCAAAAACCAACAATAAACTAATGGTGGCAGAGTCACTTGTCATTACACTGGAAAAACGGATTTGTGAACTAGTTTGATACTAATTTGAGAATGGTTTGAAATTGTTTAGGATGTTTTTTGTCGCAGACGTCTCAGAGAGACGTCTCCGGAGATATTCCACGACCAAGCGCGGCGATTTCATGTCACGACGGGGAGGCGGGGGGGGGACAGAAACACCCAAAGTGAAAAAATAATACACTCAAAATTTGCATACTTCGTCACATTATGCAGAAAAACTAATGAAAATGATTGCGAGCGCGCGAAGCGCGAGCCGAAAATTCTGCCTTATAATAACTTTTAGCATTGTATTTGACATACATTTTACCTCTTTATTAGCTTCACAAGCTAATCACTACATAACATATTGTTCATTTTTAAAAATCGAAAGGGGGACGATCCCCCTTAAAAAATCGAGGGAGGGGGACACGTCCACCCCCCCCCCCCCCCGTCTCCCCGGGGATCGCCGCGATGCTCGCGACAGAAAAAAATATATATTATATCGGAGCACGTCTGGAGTATCCAAGTCGCGGGGACAAAGTGAGATACCACCTTAATGGTGGTATCTCAAGGTATTTGCCATGAGACTGATTTGAGACTGATTTGGGACGGGTTTGATACGGTTTTGTATTTTTGTCGGGGAAAGATCTATAAAAGTGGTCGCACAACGTCTCATGAATCTCCGCGATATCTCATGAGTCGAGGGAAATAGAACATTCTTACGAATCTGTGTGGGTTTTTTTTTCTGTCGTGGATCGTCTCTGATGATACATAAAACAATTACGGAGACGTCTCCGAGTGTTCGAGTCTCAGAGACATCTCCGCGACGTCAGATACCACCTATACGTCCATAATTTCTACAGAGGAGAAAAAACACCATTATCATTTTCAACTGAAAATGTAAACTAATGTTTTCTTTCAAGACTACTGAATTATTAATGGCACTTGACATAAAATAGGCCCACTCGATTTCCTTTTTTGCATATATTAGTGTGTTGCTATGTGTGAGACAAGAAACGTGTTTGTCAGTGATAGCAACAACAGTTATGCAAATTAGATTCAAATACTAAACGAGTAGTTCATTCAGGCAATTGGTTCCGCCCTGAATCTGAAACCTTTGTCCGTTGTCATTGTGCCATGTCAGCCATAACCTGGAACCGCTAAGCTTCTCAAAGAAAAGATAATCCGTGCTTTGATAATATATCTTGTTAAGCATGGATTACATTTTTCATCACAATAAAAGAATTTCCCGCTCCATTTCAAATATAGCGAGCATACATAAATACAACATGTACAAAAATACACACAAAAAGAATGGAAACAAATTCCACCATTCTTCAAAGGTCCATATTATTTATAATTATTTGATAGATGTAGGGATTTCGACGCCGAGTGGATATGGTTAATGAACATTGACGTTTTATTGTTTATTGGCTCTGTAGAGAGTTGAATATCTAAATAGTGGAAAATTTACATTTTCACTTCCATTATTACAACTTTTGCCCCTCCCAAATAAGAAAAAAAAGAAGAAAAACAAACATACAAAATAGTAATAAGGAAAAGATTGGTGCGCATGCACCTAACGTGAGACTTTGCGCATGCATGTAGCGTGATATCGGAATCAAATTCAACGTTTCATTGCTTTTGGCCAAATGGACACTTCACATTTGTGAAAGAAAATTCGTGGAGCTATTTAGGAGATTAATTCAAAAGAATAAAACTCCCTTTCCACCTCCCTGGTTAATTGTTCCCTTCCAGGCCACTGAATTGTTATGAAATGAGACGTGATATTTAAAATGCATGACAAGCGACAATGCACAACACTGGCAGTCAAAGGATAAAGCGGCTACAAACAATCATTGTTGCGTCATTATTTCAATGGATTTCCGGTTTTATCTTGTGCATTTCAGTGCACGAGAAACTTCGCAGCTGTACGGAAGTTGTACACGTTTGGGAGGTTTTTTTCGTCCTGGGAGTTTTTTCTCGTACGGTGCTATTGTTCGATTCTATTGTCAATGGCCGTACAACTCTAAACCATGTAACAGAATACGGGCCTAAGTGTTTAGTAGACAGACTGGTTGGAGACCAATTCACCCTGAAATTTTGTTAATATACGACTTAACAAAAAACCCGTAAAAATAATGTTTTTATTACTTTTTTTTTTCTTTTGATGCAAACTCCTTTACTGTAGTGTTTTATGACTTTTTTCCCCCAAGTCCAGTGCATCTTTTAAGACCAAGAAATTAGTTTAAATTAGTATATGTCACCAAGAAATTTCCCTAAAAAAATAAGCCAATACATAGAAAATTATACAGAGAATGTATAATACATGAATAAATTGAATACTTTTTTTTGTTGTATACAGTTAAAGCTATTATTGCACACTTCAAAGAGTATTTCTAAAAAATATATTAAGAATTATTATGTGATTTTAGAACAAAAAATGTCTTTTTAGCATAAAAATACTTAGATTTAAATAAGCATAGAGATGTTCATGCCAATTTCGGTTAGATTGCATGGTCGACTGCCCAATCCCCCACCTTCCCCAGTAATAAATTTCAAAAGAGCCCAGGCTGATTAGGGTTTAGTGGGAGTATGATTCTAGGAACGTACATGTATGTTTTGTTTAGGTGGATGTCTGGTAATTATATACCAAAAAAATTGCGTTTTTTTTTTGTTTTTTTTCCAATTGTTTATTATTCAATAATGAGTAGTCTGAAGTATATATTTTCATGACATAAAGAGACAATGACCAAATTCTTATTGAAAGTCACTTAATTAAGCACTTTTGATGAGCCATTCAATTGTTGTATCATTATTCAAGAAACTTTACAGGCAATTTAAAGTACTTTCACTTTTTTGAATGATCTATAAGTTTTGAACAGTCCTGTATTCAGTGCGTCACCTTTACTAATGAAATTACACAGTCATGTATGTAGTATATTAATACATTAGAGTATGGGATGACGTTATAGGTTTGGTAAAAGTTTCTAATAAAGTGTAATAATTGCTCACCTTGCATACATAACTAGGTTCAATTTCCCATGAAATTATGGTTTTCTTATTTTTAACAAGCAAAATTATTCTTATTTGCATTGTGAAAACTGTAGTCCCATTGCATATTTTAATAGCTTTAAATGACATATCACTCAACCTGGTAGCCCTAATATTTTTCATGAGAGCTTCATGCAAAAAACCGCTAATTAATGCCCATTTATTTGGCTAATTAATTATCACATAAATTAATCAATTGTAATATGAATTATCAGCATTCTAATCTAAACACTAAACGAACATAATATTATAAAATATTTACCATTTAAAAGTTTTAGTAATTACCAGACATCCACCTTTAAAACGGCCATTTTGGCCGTTTAACAGTTATCATACATGTTGTAATTCTGATGTTTATGAGTATGAGGGGTCAACAAAATGGAACCTAATTAGAACATGGAATATCAATAAGATCACAAGAGACCATGTATAATATTGACACATGCACCCTATCCTTATA
>CALNVZ010003435.1:64280-78587 GCA_940671915.1 Paracentrotus lividus | reverse complement strand
CTCTATTTCAAAGTTCTTCAAAAAATCTTCAAAGGTTGAAAGAGGCAGGTTACACCAAAGAAGGAGCGTTAAACCAATCTCAAAATGTCAGTAATATACCACAAAAAACCAGTGAAATGATGCTAAAAATTAGTCCACATTACATAATAACAATCTAACGCATTCACTCAAACACGAATGTAATAATTATTATGATAGCCATTGGAAATCAGGTGCTACACTGAAACAGTGACAAGAGGTCCAGAAAGTTATGTCCACTTACCGTAAACGATCATGAGCTCTGCTGATGTTTCAGGGGAGACCTGGGGTTTTTATACCAGATTATGGTTAGAAACGCTTGTATTGAACATGACAATTGGAGTTAGATTAGGTATTGTCATCTCCTTTTATCATCTTCCCTTTACATTGTGAACCCTGTCAAAAAAGGTTTTGTTATATTCACTGTTGGCCCCATCTACTCCGACATATAATCTTTAAAGCTGAGATGTAGTTTTGGTAAATTTCAATAATATCATTAATATTTGTCTCTTTTGAAACATTATGAAGACAATTACGAAAATTTAACGTATCAGCAGTGATGATTCCCTTAAGACAGGCCCTACGAACAAATATTTCATAGATTAAAGTAAGCTATGTCAGACAGTCATATATGAAGATAATATCCTGAAATTTCCATGCCGGTCAGAGTTTTTTTTTATTTTAAAAATCGCAAAATAGCTAATTTTCCGTGACCCGAATTTTGGTATTAGACGATTGTATTGGAATAATAGTATGTAATTATCTGGTTTCAGGTATCATATTTTAAATGTTATCTTACAATGAATTCAAATTTTTCAAGTTATATTTTTAGATCTGCCATAACTATATTTTAGCTTTAATTGGGGACCGTGAGAGTATCTAAAGGGGCTTTAACAATTGCTCTTGCGATCGTTCGCGATCATTTGGTCATAATGTTGCACACAATCGCAACGGTTGTAAGCAGTCGCAGTCATCGAAGCAAGGACAAAATAATGCCTTATACGACGATGCAAATAACTAAATCAATTTGAATGCAAATTTGCTCTAGTTTCAATTCTTTGTCACATTCTCTTTTTATAAGAGGAACTATTGATCATCTTATCATGCAAGCAGCAATAATGGACATTGAACTTAACTTCATTCATTTATACTTACAGTCAGCTATTGTCCCTCTTTACTACTATTAATTAATTTACATATGAATCGTCATCTCCTAGTTGAACGCACAAAACTTATCTATTTGGTAGTCTTTTGATTCACATCGACATTGTAATGCTGCAGTCACACATACACTTACGTTGAGTTACGTCCGGTTGCGTCCAAAAATTATTTTCTTTTCCGCGGATCCCCAAGGATGCATTCCCGACATAGTCGGCAGTGGAAACAGTGATAATTTCGTTCATCAAATGAAACTAAGAAATGTGATAAGAAATGATAGAATAGAAGATGAAATATCGGATAAAACAACAAAAACGTATCTAAACGTAAGTGTCTGTGTGACTGCAGCATAAAGGCTGATATAATTGTATATAGGCATATCTTGTTTTGGTGAAAATTAAAGAGAGAACGTTATAAGTTGAGAAGTATGGTCACATCTGCCTGTGTATAATTATTTTACTTTATCATGTCTGTTTAAGTTTACTTAGTTCATACTCACAAGAGATGAATATTCAGATACATTTTAAATAACAAAGATGATGAAATTTGCAAGATGCATATTCATAACTTAATCAACCAATGACTGACGAATGATTGGTAATGTCACGTGGTATATTTCGGCGGAAAAGACGGGAAAAGCTGTGAAGCGAAGCATAGATATAATCTTGGTACTGTAGATGTGATCAGTTTTGGAATGTAAAGGATTGGAAGGATAAGAGATAAGGGTGGTATCTCACTTCACGGAGACGTCTCCGCGACGGATAAAATGTATTAGAGACGTCTCCGGTATCACGGAGACGTCTCCGCGACAATTTATGAAAAAAAAACAGAAGTAGTCCCAAATCCGTCTCCGAGATGTCTCCGCGATATCGGAGACGTCTCTAATTCATTTTATCCGTCGCGGGCCGGAGACGAAATTTTCTTTTCTGTCGCGGAGACGTCTCCGCGTATACGACGCGTAGTAAACAGCTCTTTTATGAGGCGATCACAGTACCATCCGCGGGACCCGGACGGCGTGTTGTAGCTGCAGTCGTTTTGATAAATTCTGTTTGAGCTGCACGCGATTTTCATTTTTCGTCCGAACCGTTTACAAATTAATTACTAAAACTAAGCCTTGAACTTGCACTAATATACCCTAGTTTGGTTTATTTAAATTAGGAATCTAGTTGTCGCTATCAGTAATAGGCCTAATAGCCAAGTGGTATGAGGAACAGACTATAATTAGGGTTGGGCAAATAATGACTTTTTTCTGAAAAGTTATTTCAAACAAGTTACGTCTATAGTCAAATTTGATGTAGAATCCAAAAATGACAATGATTTTTGTGTACGATGATGTCTGACGTCGCTAAAGTGCAAAAAACCAAAATAGTGTATTTTGCCCATTCATCACACACTTTATAGGTATAAACCGGTTTTATTTTGTTTCTTTACGGATTTTGATGGTTTAAAAGCTCAAATCTGACAATTTTATCATGACCAAATGTACCTAGTTTGGTTCTAGGTGTTATTTAGCGATTTTGATATGAGATGATTTTTGCTCGATATTGACTGAAACTAACTACCAAACTACACTAACAGTCAACTTAGGTAGGATTAATCATGTTGGGTTCCCTGACACCCAAAAGCCATATAAAAACGCAATAAAAGAGGTTTATACGTATAAAAAGTGTGATAATTGGGCATAATACGCTATTTTGGCGGCCATTTTAGTTTTTTGCACTTTAGCGACGTAAGACGTCATCGTATGCAAAAATAATTGTCATTTTCAGTTTCCACGTATTCCACGAATTTTACTATAGAAACAACTTGTTTGAAAAAAAAAGTTGAGATTCGCCCAACCCTACTATAATCCAGAGGACTTGAGTTCGAATCCCAAGAATTTTTTTTTTTTGCTCGTAATGGATAGATCTTACATGAATAAATAAGATCCATCCATAAAACCGATAGTTCAGAGACGAATTTTGATCCAAAATATCGTTTTTATTTTGTACACCCATTACACCAATTAGGAGAGATATTATAATTACACTCGTTTGAAAGTAATATTGATGGTCCATGTATTGCATCAAAGATATAAATCAATCTAAAGTCAATGGTAACCTGTGTACTAAAGAGTACTATGTTACACAGTACATACATGAATATTACGTATATCTTTTATATGAAATCCACAAATAGAGTAAGAGATAGAGGGGGATAGAAGGAGAGAGAGAGGGGTGGATATGGAGACCGAGTGGCAAAGAATATTCGTCTATAGAAAGAGGTGAAAAGGAGAGTAAAAGAGAACGTGATTTACTGTCTTCGGTAGATGTGAAAGTATTGGTCAACCCTAGCGACCAGACATAGAAATTTAGAAAGCTAGAGAATGAATGTGGATGGAGTGAGAGGGGATGGATGAAATGAGTGTAAAACGGTGTTCGTATTCGGAGAGGGGATGACTATAGGAAAGAAAAATAATACAATATTTCTCTTTCTTAGGTAGATGTGAGATTGACCCCCATGTTGGTCCACCATAGGAACCACAGGTAGAATCTTAGAAAGCTAGAGATCGTGGATGGAGTTAGAGTGTGTGGATGGAATTGGTGTAAAAAGATGTTCGTATTGGGAAAAAGAGAGAGAGGGGGATGACTATAGGAAAGAAAAATAATACATTTCACTTTCTTAGGTAGATGTGCGATTGGCCCGCATGTTGGTCCACCCTAGCAAGTAGAGGTAGAATCTTAGAAATCTAGAGAATGTGGATGGAATGGGTGTAAAAAGATGTTCGTATTGGGAAAGAGAGAGAGGGGGGGATGACTATTGGAAAGTAAAAGAATACAATTTCACTATCTTCATGATCTTAGGTAGATGTGAGATTGGTACGTGAGTCTTGACCTACAATTACTGGAGATGAAATCTAAGAGGAATTAGCAGGCTTAAGTGTGTCTGTGTGTGAGCGTAAGGATGTGTGTGTGTGTGAGTGTGTGTGTGTGTGTGTGTGTGTGTGTGTGAGAGAGAGAGAGGGTGTGGGTGTCGGAGGACAGAGATAATAAAATAATAAAGCAACATAACTTACACAGACATTAGAATTTTCCGGGAGTGGAGACCTACAATGACCAGATATGAAATATGAAAGAAGGAGAGAGCAGGCATGGGTGTGTGAGTGTGTGTGTGTGTGTGTGGACATGGATGAGGTTGTGTGTGGGTGTCGGAGCCCTTACAAAAATGTCCTGTGGTATTCCTATGGTATTTCTGAATGTCATGTGGTATTCATATGGTATTTCGGAATGTCCTGTGGTATTCCTATGGTATTTCTATGGTACAATCAAATACCATAGAAGTACCATAGGGAAATACCACACAGGAAAAGGGTACCATAGGAATACCATACAGCATTGCTGTGGTATTTGGCACAAATACCATATCATATCAATTCTAGTTGTAAACTTAAGAGGAAGAGGGCGCTATCACTCTACGCAAATCAAACGCTGCCATAGACATTTGTTATTTGTGCACAGTTTTTTTCACTTTGTTTTCTTGATATAGGCGAGCAACTACCTTTTCAAAGAATGATCAACTTGAATAATTAACGCTAAGAGTCTTTTTTTTTTTTCAAATAGGAATAACTTACTGCAAAGGGAAAAAAGTCCTGTCAACTTGTGTCATTTCGAAATCCTAATCAGATCAAATTCCTGTACAATATGGCCAATTTTGCTCTCAAAATAGGCTCATACGCCACATAATTATCTTCCTGGATAACGCATAATTATATAACAGCTTAATGATCAAGCCGTTTTAAAAGCTTGAATTCTCACCTTTCCCAGAGATGGTAAATTCATTTCGATTGGTTAAAAAAAGTCCTGTCACTTTGAACATTATCACAAACGAATCTTTACTCGATGGGTCAATATTCCGCATATCACATGCATATCGCATGTGGACGGCGTCTTCGCAAGATGTGACAAGATCACTAAATTATATCAATAATCGTTAGGAACATCAATTTCTATGTGAATAAAGATTCTGATTACAACTTTAGCACAATGGTGTTATAGGCTTGCCAAAATGTATTTTCCCCAATCTGGTCTGAAGCATCTACCTACGAAAACTATGAAAAAGTTTCAATTATTTATTTCATGTCCATGAGAAATTAGCTCGAACGGATCGACTGACCAGACCATTTTACCACAGGGAAGTTTTTCTTAGGCGAGTTTTTGTACGCTAAGTAAATTGCATGCAGTTGTCAAATCGGTCGCTTCCCGCCGTTATAGCGGCGGTTTTGTTGACATTAATAGTAGAACCGTCACTTTTCTGCGCCGCTCAGTTGTATTTCCACTAAACTCATGAAGTAATGTTGCGTATCCCTCCTCAAATAATGGACGCGTCTTTATTGTTAAGATTTAATGTCATACGTTAGGTTTACATTTCACGTGGAGTAGAATTGATATGGTATGGTATTGCTGTATGGTTTTTGGTACAAATACCATATGTATGGTATTTCTTGTATGGTTTTTTTGGCACAAATACCATATGTATGGTATTTCTGTATGTGTTTTTTTTTGGGCACAAATACCATATGTATGGTTTTGCTGTATGGTTTTTTGGTACAAATACCATATGTATGGTATTGCTGTATGGTTTTTCTGCACAAATACCATATGTATGTATTTCCTGTATGGTTTTTTGGCACAAATACCATATGTAGGGTATTTCTGTATGGTTTTTTGGCCACAAATACCATATGTAATGTGTTTTGCTGTATGGTTTTTTGGCACAAATACCATAATGTATGGTATTGCTGTATGGTTTTCTGGCACAAATACCATATGTATGGTATTTCTGATATGGTTTTTTTGGCACAAATACCATATGTATGGTATTTCTGTAGGTATTCTGCCACCAAATACCATATGTATGGTATGTCTGTATGTTTTTTTGGCACAAATACCATATGTATGGTATTTCTGTTTGGTTTTTTGGCACAAATACCATATGTATGGTTTTGCTGTATGGTTTTTTGGCACAAAATACCATATGTATGGTATTGGCTGTATGGTTTTCTTGGCAACAAATACCATATGTATGGTATTTCTGTAAGGTTTTCTGGCACAAATACTATATGTATGGTATTTCTCCATGGTTTTTTGGCACAAATACCATATGTATGGTATTTCTGTATGTTTTTTTTTTGGCACAAATACCATATGTATGGTTTGCTGTATGGTTTTGGCAGCAAATACCATTATGTATGGTATTGCTGTATGGTTTTCTGGCACAAATACCATGTATACCCACATGTATGGTATTTAAATCATTATATTGTATATTTGTTTGTGAGCGCGAAAGCGCGAGCTAAAAATTTGCTCTATAATAACATTATCATTGTATTCACTAGCTGATAATCTAACTCTTAAAGAAATACAATTACGAAGAGCGAGTGAAAATCTCATAAATCCAAACGTTTACAATGTAATAATATATATATATATATATATAATGTTTGTAATCCTTTCTGAATATGGTCACTTTTTATAACGATACGGACCTGAAACAAAGAATTTAAAGAAAATTTAAAAGTTAATTTCCATCACATTTGGAGAAGAGTGGGCAATTACAAAATTTATCCAAATTATTAAGAAAATAAAAACAAAATGTGAAGCTTTGAAAATCAAGGGGACATGATCCCCCTGATGCCCGCCAAATTGGAGAGGAATATAATACACTAAATCGGAATAAATAAAGCACCCCAAGAGACATATAATATAGGCTAATATCCAAAATTCACAATAGAATGAACCTACCCCACACATTATGCCAAAGTTACAATGAAGCGTTGTAACAAATAAAGAATAAATGAATATAGGGACCTGAAGAAAGATTATTAGTTTAATTATTGTCTGGTGTTTTTGTTTGCAAGCGAAGCGCGAGCCGAAAATTTTGCTTTTTAATGACCTGAACTTGGTACATTTTACGCACCACTGTGCCTCTTCGTCTATTTGAGTACATATAATTTTTCTTAAGCTTTAAAAAATCGAAGTGGGACGATCCCCAAGAAAACAAAAATCGATGGGGGGGGGAACTCGATCGTTCCCCGTCCACCCGGCCGGGACGCCGCCAATACCTACCGTTGTGTAGTATTGTCACAGGATATTTTTTTCTAAGGGAAGTTTCTTACAGGAATTGACTAAGTGGTGTTTGACCTAGTCGACTTGATTAGACGAAATGGGAAATTAATTAGACCAAATGGTAATTTGACGAAACTGATTGAAGACAAACATCCCAACAGGGATGAAACCAACGGGCATTAGTCAAAGTGGATTTATGGCAGTTTACTGCTGAAAGTTTGGTAGTCGTATGGTATTCCTGTGGTACTTCGTGTGGTACTATGGTAATTAGCTCATTTGCATACAATGTTTGTGTATGCACAAATATGTATTTTGTGAAGCTTACCTCTTAACTAGTAATTGCCTGCATATTAATATTTTTTTCTTTTTAGGGAATATATTTCCTAACACAAAGTAAACATCAAAGAGCGATAGTTTTGACATTTGCATTTTCATCAAAGAAATATAGAAAATAACTAACTGTGACCAAAAATATTTTTGCTAAATAGTGGTATATCATACCAGTGTATGGTATCCTTGGGTGTCTGCGCAAGTCCTGTGGTAACGCGTGTGGCATCTCTGAATTAACGGCGTGTTGGTGTTCCGGTCGCAACGGTATGTCATAATCCTGGTAAGTGTGTGCGGTATTGATGTGTGGTACTAGTTTGGGATAATGCTATTCAGTATTTTTTTGCTGTATGGTACACCTGTATGGTATTTTTTGTGGTACTTGTGCTAAAATACCATAGGAAATCCTGTGGTATTTGTGCAAAAAAAACATAGAAAATCCTGTGGTATTTGTGCCAAAAAACCATAGGAAATCCTATGGTATTTTGGCAGTATGGTACTTCTGTATGGTATTTTGTGTGGTATTTGTGCCAAAAAACCATAGGAAATCCTATGGTATTTTGGCTGTATGGTATTTTCTCTGGTATTTGTGCCGAAAAAAAATAGGAAATCCTATGGTATTTTGGCTGTATGGTACTTCTGTATGGTATTTTGTGTGGTATTTGTGCCAAAAAACCATAGGAAATCCTATGGTATTTTGGCTGTATGATACTGCTGTATGGTATTTTGTGTGGTATTTGTGCAAAAAAAAAACATAGGAAAATCCTGTGGTATTTTGTATGGTACCGTTGTGTGGTACCACACGATATTTTTGTAAGGGAGGCGAGAGATGAGAGAAAGCAACATAATTTACTGATGTAGACGTCAGATTGTTCTGGGAGGCCATTACCGCTGAGGTCTCTCATTCTCTCATTGGTTCAAGGACATCTCCCCCGGAGGACAACTCCCCCGGAGGACAACTTCCCCGTAGGACATCTCCCCCGGAGGACGGGTCCCCCGAGGACGAGTCCCCCGGAGGACAACTCCCCTTGTCTCCGTAGAGTCATCCTCCTAGCATATTTTGGCACCTTTTTCATTTGCATCTTTGCACGCATGACTGAATAACAGACAATCTTCCGAAGACGGTAATTATCTTACCTGCGCCAAGTGGCTAGGTGAAGAATAAACAAATTGAGAATTTATTACTTCTGTACACGCACAAAGACACACACCAACACGTATCCTCATTTACACATGCACACCCACACCCTCACCACACACAACCACATACACCCTAAACACACATACACACGCACATACCCTATCTCATCCACACCAGCACACACATGCACACCCACGCCCTCCACAAACACACCCACATACATACACACACTGTCACTCACACTCACAAACAGTTGTTCGGGAATTACTACGTCCCAAATATTCGCAGATGGTCTTGGTACACAAAACATAAGAGGGGAAATGTTATTGTGAATTGCTTACTTTGTGTATGCGTGCATATAATGATGTGCGGGAGGATAGGTGTATGCAGATTGTGTGTGTGTGTGTGTGTGTGTGTGTGTGTGTACACATATTCTGTCACATTTGTCCTTAATTTCATCCATCTTTTCGGCGCAGGGGAGAATTCACCGTCTTCTGAAGATTGTCTGTTACTCAGTCATGCATGCAAAGATCCAAATGAACAGGGTACCGACATATGGCGGGAGAATAACTCCCCGGGGGGTCACTCAAAGGAAAAAGTGCTACCCATGCGTGTCCCCCCTCCTGAAAATGGACCCTAAACGTCTCATTGCATGTAGTCAAATTTGCACCCCTTTTCGACGTCTGACTGGGAAAAACATACCCTAAATGGCGTAAACACCGTGAAATTTTTACCTCAAAACAACAATTTCTGCTGAAAATAGCCCTTTTTTTTATGAAAATGGCGATTGAAATTAAAAAAACACCCCTATTTTAAGGAAAGCGTCGACGCCGCCGAAAGGCTGAAAACAGACCCTTTTCGACGCTTTTTGGGGACACGCTTGAGTAGCACATAATGTGGTGGGTGACCCCCGGGAATAACTCTACTACCCATACATACATGTCATAAAATCAATAACTTTGTTTTCATACTTCAAGCTAGACAACTTCAAATTCACGGGACATTATTTTTGACTCACTCTGTATTTTGATTTTATGCCAACCCGTTGGTTTGTCTTTTCTTTTTAAATTATTCCAAATCCGGAGGAGACCCTCTTAGATGACAAACGGGGATGTGGATGGTTCACGGGGATTTGCCCCGTTAGATTCCCTTACAAAACTGTCCTGTGGTATTCTTATGGTATTTCTGAATGTCCTGTCAGGGCCGTCACCAGCTTTTTTCTAGGGGAGGTGCGTTTCGGAGTCAATATCCATTTTTAGGGGGCAAAGCGACCAGGCCCGCGTGAGCCTAGCGAGCGAGCAGGGGGGGGGGGTATAGGAGGGGGTGTATTTACGGCACCTCCTATACACCATAGAGATTTTTTTGATTTTTTTTTTTATTCGCAATGAGAAAAAAAGGTAATTCCTTTTATGATGTAGGCCTAAACATGTGAGCACGAAGCCCGAGAGGAAAGCTTTCTGTATATCGACTGAAGAAAAAGAATTTCGTTTAACCATTGTTTTGTGCTTTGTTTGCGAGCGCGAAGCGCGAGCCTAAAATTTTGCCTTATAACCACATGAAGGCATTGTATTTTACACATATTTTGCGCCATACTTCTTAATTAACAGGTCTGTTTATAATGGTCTCAATAAATGTCTGTATATCCTTTTTGATCGAACGTGACGAAGTCAGAGTATTATGTTTGATCTTTGTCTTCTATTTGGCTTGCGAGCGCGAAGCGCGAGCCGGAAATTTGCCTTATAATGACCTTTTTAAAAATTCCTCCACGAGCTGATAATCACCGCCCTTTAACAAAATGCGAGAGCGAAGCGCGAAGGAAATTAAATCTTATTTAAGAATGTTCAATATAAATGAGTGTAGTCCCTTTCGGGAAATGATAATTCTTTTTTTTTAAGCATGCACGTAGCGGGGCAAAAGCTTTCAAATAATATTGAAGAAAGAATATTTTGTTTATTAATTGTTTTATTTTTGGGGGGGTTGCGAGCGCGAAGCCATATAACAACATGAAGGCATTGTATTTCTCACATATTTTGCCCGTTACTTCTTTTTAAATTCCTTTAGGAGCTGATAACCACCGCCCTTTGACAAAATGCGAGCGCCAAGCGCGAATGAAAATCACATTGGTTAATAGTCTATAACTTTAATGTTTGTAATCCCTTTCTGAATATGATAATTTTTGTAAACATACGAGCGCAAAGCGCGAGCGGAAAATCGTATGTAGAGATCTGAAAACGAAGTATTAATCATTGGCTTTTGTTTGCTTTATTTTTAAAGTTTATAGCATACTTGCATGCTCAACATTTTTTGTTATAATGACCTGAATGCAGGGCAGTTAAAACTTTTTTTGCAACTAACTGACTAAAACATCTCCTAAAATTAATTATAAATTTTTGTGTAATAGAATTAGACAACCATAGGAGAGCGCGCTTTAAAAAAAATTAAAAATAATGCCATTTCTTTAGGCATTTAGGATTTAATTGTAACTCTATCTTAAAAGAAGATGTAGGCCTAATCCTTATAGAGAAAAATAAAGTTTCTAGCGCGAAGCGAGAGAAAAATTACGTAATTTGGGGGTTATGGGTCGGCTACTGCAGGGAAATGATGTCCAAAGAAGGAGCGGGAGAGAAAAATACTACAACTTTATAATCTATCACATTTCGAATTTAGTGGCGCCGGTTAGTTCTTGATAGGTGCCGGTGTTCGAAACAAGCGGGACTGATTAGTAAACCCCCCCCCCCCCGCACCCAACGCACCTCCTCCCCTGGCGACGACCCATATTATATTTGCTCCTCTTTCGCATCCCTCTTTTTTTTTTCTCTCTTTCTTCTCTTTTGCATCTTTTTTGTTTTGTTTTGTTTTTTTTTGTTTGCGCACCCTCCGCACCCCCCCCCCCCCTGGCGACGGCCCTGCCTGTGGTATTTCTTTTGGTATTTCTGTGGTCCATATAATACCACAGACATTTGATGGTACTACAAAGCACATCGTGTGGTATTCTTGTGGTACTAAAAGTACCATAGGGAAATACCACACAGGAAAACGGTACCAGAAGAATACCATACAGCAGTGCTGTGGTATTTGCCCAAAATAATACATGTATGGAATTTGTATTTTTTTTTTTTTTTTTTTGGCAATACCACAATGTATGGTATTGCTGTACGGTTTTTTGGCACAAATACCACATATATGGTATTGCTGTACGGTTTTTGGCACAAATACCACATGTATGGTATTGTGGTATGTTTTTTTTGGCACAAATACCACATGTATGGTATTGCTGTGATTAGTGCCAAAATACCATACATGTGGTATTTGTGCCAAAGTACCATACAGCAGTACCAGATAACAGGACCAGACAGTAGTACCAGACAGCAGTACCATACATCAGTACCACACAGAAGTACCATACAGCAGTACCACACAGAAGTACCATACAGCAGTACCACACAGCAGTACCATACAGCAGTACCATATACAGCAATACTGCTGTATGACACTGCTGTGTGCTACTGCTGTATGGTATTTTGGCACAAATACCACATGCATCGTACTGCTGTATGGTACTCCTGTATGGTACCGCTGTGTGGTACTGCTGTATGGTACTGCTGTGTGGTAGGCCTAGTATCGATCGGAGGTTTAAATGGGCATTCACGGTAGAGTCACTTTCAATGTTTTCCCTATTGAAGTTCTTTTTATTTTTGAGGTTTAATAGTGAGCTTCTCAATCTGATATATGAAACGAAGGTTTTCAAAGAGAAGATTAGCCCATTGTCATTTATGGGCCTTAATGGGCAACTCTCAAATCCCTCCCTGGGCAGTTCCAAGGTAACGGAGTGACATTCAGAAGCAACATTTCAGCATTCAAACAAGTTTATCATCCATACTTTAATCTTTATGTATAAAGAAATGGTTCATGACAAAAGCTGATGGTACCCTCTTTTTAAAATGATAATTTTTTTTTTTAGTGATGCTCGTAATTAATGAGATATGAATATTCATAATCATGGTTACGGAGTGACGCAAAATGGACATGCATATTTGAGCTGAAAACATTTTGCTTAAACTCTGTGAAATTTAAATGGCTATCACAATTTTGAGTTTTTGATTGGATTCTATGTTATTCTAGGTATAATATGCCACCTTGCATAAAAAAATTGGTTGAATATTTTGTTAATTATGACTTAAAACTTGAACCCATGTCCGGTTACGGAGTGACGGTTACGGAGTGACATCTGGTTTCGCGGTCTTTTTCGTAAGGAGAAATGCATTATAAAGAATTATTAATACCAAAGTTTGTTGGAGTAGTCCATGATAATTACATTAAGCCAAAAAAATCAGTGAAAAGTGACTAGATATAAGAATAAGAGGCATTTAAAGCCTCATAGTCCCATATGTGCAAATTTGGGTTTGATCAATTATTCAGCGCAAGAATACCTAATCGCAATTTTTTTAAAACTTAAATGATTGGTTGCATTGTAAAGAAGCCTTTGTGGTAATTTCAGATCCTAATTTGCATTTTCAAAGGCACAGTGCCACATTAAAATTTCAGCTCCATGTCCTGTTTTGCTTGGAACTGCCCCCCTATAATTATTTACTCCCTTTTCAGTAAACATAATACCTTTATAGGAAGATGACGTGTGAATGGTGTCTCACTTCGCGGAGACGTCTCCGCAACAGAAATAGAAAATTCGTCTCCGCGACGGATAAAAAGTATCGGAGACGTCTCCTGAGTTTTGGAGACGGATTTGGGACTACTTCAGACTTTTTTTTTCTTCATAAATTGTCGCGGAGACGTCTCGGAGACGTCTCCTCGATATCGGAGACGTCTCTAATAGTTTTTATCCGTCGTGGATTTTCTATGCGGACGGACGTCTCCGCGAAGTGAGATATTAAGGAAGATTAGGAATGCACCTTTTCCACTGAAATGAATAGATTTTGAGTTGGATCAAGAAATGTTACATGTAGAATGATAGAAAGAGTTCTGTAATATCAAAAATAAACAACATTTTGGTAAAATTCGTCTGAAAACACAAAAAGATTTCAGTGGCGTACCTAGCCTGATTAGACACAGTGAAAACGGGGATGGGGGCGCACTATTATGCACAAACAATAGTGCGCCCCCGTTTTCATTGTGTCTAATCAGGCTTGGTACGCCACTGCATTTCGTCATGATCAACCCACTGGGGAAGATTCATTTCCTTTTGATCGACACAGTTTATAACAGAAATAATAGCACAAAAAGTCTGACCATAATAATGGCAGGACACAGCATATTTTAAAGCCCATAATTTTAACCAACAATTAGTCATAATTCATATTCTCCATTTAGTGCTGTTATTTTAAAAGAGGAAATGAAAAACATTATATTAATTGAATGAACGCCTTAAAGTAATTACTATTCAATCCACTCACGATCAAAACTTTACATATTCTAAAAATTAAAACATTACATATACATATATATATATATATATATATTAAAATTTAGTTTTGCTACATGGCATGACATGGTAAGAGTTAACTACCAGCCTTCAGGCCTATAAAATATAGTTTTAAATGCTGT
>CALNVZ010003435.1:3325-30002 GCA_940671915.1 Paracentrotus lividus | reverse complement strand
CTGTTACCATGCCTCTTCATTCTCATTGTCATTGCCATGCCTGACTTCTTCCATTCCATTTCCAGTCATGTGATTCCATTTCCAGTACATTTCAAGTTCACATAATCCTTTTGTTTACTCGAACCCCTTTTAATGATCACCTTTCTGTCTGTTGGTCCCTTTCCTCTATATGACTCTTACATTTACTTGCTTCTTACATTCTCTTATTTCTTATTGGTTCATGATTTATGATGTCAGATATGTTCAAGATTTGTTAGAGCCTTATATATATTTATTAAAGGTAGTGTCATCCTTTTGCAGGAAAAAATATTGCATTTCTAGTTTTTGAGAGGATAAAGTAGTATATCAATGACTATATCTTTCCACAACATGATTAAGCTCAAATGTGTATGTTTGTCATTATATTGCGATTATCAAAATTCATTCCTATTTTTTCGAACCTCGAAAAATATACCATACGGTGCGAACCGTTGACCGTTAGCGCAGAGAATAATGCAAGCTGATACGCCGTGTATATTGCTGTGTGTGGTCCGCGCTGCACGCGCTGTACGCGCTGTAATATCAACGATGTTGATGGACAGCTCGTCTAGATTAGTAGTCAGATTTTCGTTTCATATGACTGATCTAGGCAACCTACGACAGTAAGATTGAATAGACAGTAGAGGTTGATCATATTCTAAAGTTATGCCAAGTTGCATTAGTTTTCGCAATTTGTAAAAAAGGATGGCACTACCTTTAAATCAGTGCTACACAGGAACTGGTCTGGTAGACATCTTCTGTTTTAAGTCTTGTCTCTGGTGAAGATCATTTTGAGAGGAGGGAGAGTTAGTAGTTGAGTGCAGAGCAATATATTATATATATATATAGTGTACAATCTATCGCGCAATATACTGGATTATAGGTACGACAAATACTAAATTATCCCGAGTGCAGATTTGCTTCTCCGAGGCCGCAGGCCGAGGTGAAATAGATATCTCCGAGGGATAATTTAGTATTTGGAGTTCATATAGTCCAGTAATGTTGCAAGATGGAGCGTTCACTATTTATTATAGTAAATAGACCCCTAGATCTTTGACCTTGCATGCCTAATCTAGTTTTATCTTTGCAAAATTTTTGGTGCAAATTTAGCTATTGTGACGTATTTAGTTGCTCCCCGTATCCATTGTTATGAGAAATAATGAGCAACATTTTATTGTCATTACGCGCTAGCGCAACAAGGCAATCAATAAAATCGATACTCTCCCCATTCATTTAACACAGGCTTTACCCTCCAAAAACCAAAAGTTATATTGTACATATGTACAATATAACACATTGAAGGTAGGTCACGTGGTACTGACCTAGCCAATCGCAACGCACATTTTTCTACCACTATTTACTATAATAAAATATTGATCTGTTATCAGTGAATATTAGAATCGGTTATTAGTTATCATGGAACTGCCCAAAATAAAAGATATTGTAAAGTAATTAGGTGCTGGATAGGCTTGAAATGCCTTATAAATGCTGTATGCTCCTGTCTCTATTCTAATGAAAAATATAAATGTACATAAAGATTGATATGAAAATAATAAGTGGAAAATATATGAATATGAATATAACTTAATTTGCTCACCTGTATGTAGAAAAGGTGTGTCATATTAATCTTGAGCTATACATGTAGATCTGATGACATATGCTTGTAAAATTCCTTGTGAAAAATTGGAATTCGGGTTTCGCAAAATTTTATTTAAAAAGTAGAGGAGAAGAGAGTTGGAATAAATCTCTTAAACCCTGTATATTTTATTTTGATTTACATGCTTTCTGATGCTCTGTGTTCAAATATTTTTTTCCCCTTGATATTAGATGGAGAACCGTGATCCGCATTTCTGGGGGAAACGTCTCGGAGGTGCACGGAGAGGACTAACAATGGAATGAGAATGGAACTTTCCCTTTAACCCTCCTTTATGGTAAATTTGATTTTCTCAAAATTGTATTTGAAAACATTAAGAGTTGGAATAAATCTCATAAAACCTCCACATTGTATTTTGATTTGTGAGTTTTCTAATACTCTGTTATTTTGTTCCTTGATATTAGATGCCTCTTATCAACGCCCATTTTGTGGATACGCATTTGTGGGATGAAAGGTCTCGGAGGTGCACCGAACGCACATCAAAATGTCTTAAGTGCAAGAACAAAACCAAACACCGATCTCAAGTGTGCCACGTACACAGGCCCAGATTGACTGAACAAGAGTAAGTTATCAATCTATCTAGCTTATATATCTTAGCTTTGTATGACTCAACAAACGTTGAGGACGTCAACAGCTTCAACATTAAGAAAGAGTTGGAATAAATCTTATAAAACCTCCACATTGTATTTTGATTTGTGAGTTTTCTAATTCTCTGTTATTTTTTTTCCTTGATATTAGATGCCAAATGTACAGTGCGTCCCAAAAAGAACTGTACACTTTTGAAATGGCTACCAAATAAAAAATATAAGATTCTTGGATAAAAGGTTCGTATGTATATAAGGCTCATATCCTCAACTATCATTATGACACCAAAAATTCCGAAAATAACGCATGCTTCAGTGAGTAATGCCCACTTTTGTAAAGGACACAAATATTAGCATGCGCAGGAATTCACTATTCATTTTGCACCTGGTTATGGAACGCCATGAATGAGTCAAAATTAACGATGAAATAAATCAGCCAACAGAGTCAAAGATAAAACCCAAAAGTCAGAAAAAAACAAATTAATATTATGCAAAAATGTTATGTTTCACCATTTGTTTTCATATCATTGATTTATGCTTTGACTTCAATTTATTTTTGTCTTTGTTGGCCGATCGATTCCATCATTAATTTTGACTCCTTCATGGCGTTCCATAACCTGGTGCAAAATGAATAGTGAATTCCTGCGCAGGCTAATTTTTATGTCCTTTACAAAAGTGGGCATTACTCACTGAAGCATGGGTTATTTTCGTAATTTTTTGTGTCATAATAATAGTTGAGGATATGAGCCTTATATACATTTAAATCTTTCCCCCAAGAATCATATATTTTTTCTATTTAGTAGGT
Organism: Paracentrotus lividus; assembly: GCA_940671915.1. NCBI lineage: Eukaryota > Metazoa > Echinodermata > Echinoidea > Camarodonta > Echinidae > Paracentrotus > Paracentrotus lividus. Next base: position 26,941 of record CALNVZ010003435.1, on the reverse strand, counting down.
ATTTAAAAAGTGTATAGTTCTTTTTGGGATGCACTCTACAGTGTGTATCAAAATAAACGCAACAAGATTTAGTTTTAAAGTTGTGAAGATTGTGTTAGTTTTACACCAAATTAAGTAGTAACACGTTAAAGCCATATATCTCTTCTTTCCAATGATATTTTGTTTATTAATACATGGTCATGGATTGCTGAGTAATCAGTGGACTTGGGGGCCAAGTTTTAGACACTGCTTCGAGCATCAAACTCATAAATGATTCTTTGTCAGAGAGTTGCAATATTAAGTGGAGGGGTAATAAACACTTTGCTCTTGAGAAAACCTCAAAGAAAAAAGGCTTAACAAGTCAAATCCGGAGATAGCGGTGGCCACACCACATCATGATAACAAGGGAAACACTCGGTGCCCCAAAACCTTGGCCAATCTGTTTCTTACTGCAACTTTTTGGACATTGAGTGATTGCCTTGTATCATGATGTGGAGTGGCCACCGCGATCTCCGGATCTGACTTGTGACTTTTTTTTCTTTCTTTTTTTTTTTTTTGGGGGGGGGGTATCTCAAGAGCAAAGGGTTTATTACCCCTCCACCTATGCCTCTACCTGACATTGCAACTCTCCGACAAAGAATCATTGATGATTTCGATGCTCTACGCCACCAGGCCCGAATGATCCGCAGGGCTGTGCGTGAGATGGAGAAACGAGCTAATCTCCGTGTGGAAAGGAATGGGGGCCATGTTGAGGGGCATGGGATATAATGTTTAGAGAGAGTCATCCTAAATAAGAGAATGATAAGTTGTGATTATCAATTCCATTATTCCATTTTGTTGAGTTACTTTCTAGTAAGATGCCATGATTTTTGCCATGTCTGAAACTTGGCCCGAAGTCCACTTTGCCCCATTGTCCAAAAAGAATGATAACCCAGCCATCCCTTACCTTGTATGAATAAATAAGATATCATTGGAAAGAGGAGATATGTGGCTTTAATGTGTTACTACTCAGTTTTTTAAATTTTATTTTAATCAGAATGCCATCTCTTGAATTATCTAAGAGTCTAAAACCAAATATGATCACTTTGTGAGCTTTATTTATTGATTTAGCCTTCCATCAATGTATAGTTTTGTTCACTTTTTAGACCAATTTAGTTCTAAATAGTGCAGATGAACAAGGGACATCTTACTGAACTTTGACCTTGAGCGGAAGAGGAGGTGATGGAAAAGAGGAGATGTTGATGGACTTGGATGAGAAAATGGTTAAGAAACAGGTACAGTCAAATAATACATAAAACAAAAAACAAACAAACAAAATTAAAAAGAATCGAATGAAAGTTAAACTGCATTGGTGATAAATCCACAAAATTAAACTTTTGATCCAAATGCAAATTGAAAAAAGGCAAAATATATTCACCTCCAAATTTTCGACTGAACACTTCAGTCTTCTTCAGGGAAATGACCCGTCTGATCACCACTGCCGGAAGTAACGTAGCGGCGAAGAATCGGGTCATAAACTCTGGGAAGTGAAGGAAGCCATCTACATAAGGGCGCACCAACCATCGCTGAATCGTGACGGGGGCCGATACAAACTTCCCAGAGTTTATGACCCGATTCTTCGCCGCTACGTTACTTCCGGCAGTGGTGATCAGACGGGTCATTTCCCTGAAGAAGACTGAAGTGTTCAGTCGAAAATTTGGAGGTGAATATATTTTGCCTTTTTTCAATTTGCATTTGGATCAAAAGTTTAATTTTGTGGAAAATTAAAAAGAATGTGCAAATTGAATGAGGAGAGACATAAACAGTACAAACCAAAACAAAAAAGGAAAGGGGCAAAACGAAACTAAACCTCTGAGAAAGAAAAGATATTTTATAGAAAAATAGTAAAAAGGGCATTTTTTTTTTTTTTTTAAAGACCTTATGCATTTACATCTTAGCCCTTTATAGTTGTGGGCTGAGGCTATTGCCTTGCAAATGTTTGTGATAAGCAACTGGCACATCTCTGACAACTCCTTTTACGCATATTCTTATTTCCCCTGAGGGAGGTCGCTATGGGATTATAACGTCATACATAAGGGCTATTATACAATAATCCCCATCCAATCAATTTTTCTTCTCAAGGAATTTAGAATAGTGTACGAGAGTAGTTTATAATGCAGCTGAAAAAAATAACTTTCATATATTTTTAATTTAGATGAAAGGAAGCAAGGTGACATGGTTGATTTCAAAGGCCTTTTCTATTTATCTTATCAACTTTCAGTTAACAGGATAATATACCTGCTGGTAGAGGAGCAGGAGCTCGAGGCTATTGAGAAGAGGGAAAGAGAAAGAGCAGAGGGAGAGGAGGAAGAGGAGGAAGTTGAGATGGAGGAAGCTGAGGATATTGTGATCGGAGAGGAAGCGGTGGAGGATCAGGAGGAGGAAGCAGAGGAGGAGATGGAGATGGAGATGGAGCTGGAGGAGGTAGTGGGTGGTGGTGAGGTTCTGGGGGATGGGGAAGTGGGTTTGGGGGAGGAAGAGGTGGGCTTGGGAGAGGAAGAGGGTGAGCAGGAGGGAGAACAGGAGGGAGTGCATGAGGGAGAGCAGGAATGGCAGCAAATTGTTGAGAGGTTAACGAACTATAAGTGGGGGACGTTTAAAATAAGTGCTGAGAGGAAGGCGGATTTGGAAGGAATGTTTCCTTTGGGTAGAGGATTTTTTGGAGGAGTGGGAGCAACATTGGGTGCGGCAGAAGATACAACCGCGGGTTGTAGCTGGGCGTGGCACAGAGGGACGTTTGATTCCCCCCCCCCCCTTAAAAAAAATAATAAACTCTCTAGGGTTAATACCCCACATTCTAAACCATGTGGTCCCCTACGAATTAGGTATAACTTTCAATTGGTCTTACATATACTTGGCTGGTTGCCAATTCATGTTATATCCATATTACTGCAGTCTATACAGTCTGTGTCAAATAAAATGGTACAAGTGGAAAACGTTTTTTTTATAGTATGAAGATTACTTACAACCTCGTATTGTTTGGTGTTTTCATAAAGCATGAAAACAGATTTTCTTCTGCAATTATTTTATCACACTTAGTGCTGTAATTTTTGAGATATAACCAGTGTTCTACAAACAAGAAACGTCCCATGCTTTTTGTGTAGGTTTTGCATAATGGGTCATGAATTCAGCACTTCAGAACAATAGAAGTGCATAATTTTCAATTTGTTTCTCGTCGCACAAAACTTAGCATAACTTTTGTTTTACGAAAGCATATCCTACAAAACGAAAGTGCATCAGCAAGAAAAATCTTTTGGCTTTAATACATACATTATTTGAAAAGATTGCACACCTAGATTATTTTTTCACCAACTTTACCATTTTTTTTTTTTTTTGACACAGACTAGACAATAGAGTGAGAATAATTGCTTGTCTACTTATCTAAAGGTTGTGCCGATGCTTAGGAAATGATTTTTCTTTTCTTCAGTGTTTTTTGTTGACACATTATGAGATGCAGTGATATCATGTAGGGCCCCACAGTTCAGATTTTGTCAAATATCCACAAAAGGTTTCTCAATTTTTCTAACCATGAATGGATTGTGGGTATGATGGCCCCCTTTGATTACTTATTCTCATTGGTCTTAGTACATTGTAATTCATTTTTGTTTACGGTTTTAATGGATCTTTGAGGTGAATCTTGTAGATAAAACACCGTGTCCAAGGTCATACAGTGCACAAAACGCTGGTGCATAAACTTATATTAATATCGGTATGCAGAATCTCTAACACTACTTGGTGTCAATACAAAATCTGAAGTTTTTTTAACCTTTTGCAGATCCAATTATTTATATCATGTGATATATTTTATCATATTGTAAATACAAATAGCAACCAATTCTGCTATATTTATAAAGTTAATTAAATTCTTTTTAATACCAAAGCCCAGCCTCGAAAGAGTACCACACCCACTCAACAAAATCAAATAAACACCCATCAAACGTGTCAACACTAAAACTGTTGTTAACTTAACACAAGTGGGGGAGGTCCTGGATAGGAGCTGGGCTTGTGTTAGATTTCAACACCACTCTTTTTGCAGTGCTCATACCAGTTCTGTGAATAGAACCCACGACCTTTGCATCCTCATTCATGTAAAGAAAATTTGTTGTCTGTTCAAAGGAATGCATCTTCTCTAGCACATGTGCTACCTTTTAAACATCTTGTCAATTATTTCATTTCAATGGTTGTTGGTCTAGTTTTATTCATTCATAAATTTTGTAAAATATGTAATTATACATGTATTGCATTACAGTCATAGTTCCTGTATGTTCATGTACATAATACTTTTTGACCGGTAGACAGGGGCTGCGGAGCGTTATTTAGAAAGTGGAGGGGCTGAGCTGGAAGGGGGAGAACTGAACAGGCTAAAAAACTGAAATCTATGGTCATTTTGTCTTTTTGTACACGTTTGCTAAAAAAAAGTTGGAGCTGAAACCCCCCCCCCCCCATCCCAGCTGCACAGCCCTTGGTAAACAAGTTATGTTACTGTTTGTTGACCCTTAACACCCTTAACCCTAAATCTGACCTTTACCCCCTTTGTGGTCTAGTGGAAAAGTCGCGGACTGTCGATCATAAGGTACGCGGTTCGAATCCCGACACGGCCACTTCACAAGTGTTTTGGCAAGACACTAATCTACACATGCCACACTCAAACCAGGTGAAGTAAATGGGTACCGGTAGGAAGAAAATTCCTCTAAGCTGTGTTGCGCCTTTGGGTAATAATAAGTGAACACTAAAGCTCTATGACCGTCGAAAGATGGACTTGAGTGCTATATACAGTAAGTACCCACTATTATTATTATTGTTCGGGCGTTAGGGGTCAACATAATTATAGATGAAGAACCAATGACACAAAAATGTATACGAGATGTACCATAAGCACCATGAATTAGGGTTTATAATTGCTTATACCTCATTGGTCACACCCATTTGGTCTAATTGCTGTTTGGTCCAATTATCACTTGGTCTAATACTCACTGGGGCTAATTGTCATTAACCTTCCTTGACTTACCTCTACCCATTTTGTCAAATAAAAATTTGGGTCATAACCATTGCATCCAAACATAATATACACTACTTGGAGTTGGACCAATTGGGTATTAGAATAAGCTGACATCAAATGAAATAGGCATAAACTCCATTAAAGATATATAAAATGGTAAATGGAATAACTGACACTTTAGTAGACAGACTGGTTGGAGACCAATTCACTGTGAAATTTTGTTATTATACGACTAAACAAAACCATATAAAAATATTTTTTCATTACTTTTTTTTCTTTTGATGGAAACTGTTTTACTGTAGTGTTTTATGACTTTTTCCCAAGTCCAGTGCATCTTTTCAGACCAAAAGTTTAAAGGATAAACAATATGTCACCAAGAAATTTCCCTGAAAAATAAGCCAATACATAGGAAATTCTAAAGAGAATGTATAATACATGAAAAAATAAAAAATTCAATACTTTTTGTTGTTGTATACAGTTAAAGCTATTATTGCATACTTCAAAGAGTATTTCTAAAAAATATCAAAATGTATTATATAAACAAATATGTGATTTTAGAACAAAAAAGGTCTTTTTAGCATAAAAATACTTGAATTTGAATAATGCCCAAGGAGATGTTCATGCCAATTTCGGTTAGATTGCATGGTCGACGTCCCAGATCTCAAAGGGGTCAATTCCCCCCCCCCCCTTCCCCAGCTGATGAGGGTTAAGTGGGAGTATGACTCTAGGGAACGTACATGTATGTTGTGTTAAGGTGGATGTCTGGTAATTATATACCCAAAATTTTTTGATTTTTTCTTTTCTTTTTCTTTTCATTTATTTCTTTTTCATCAATGAGTAGTCTGAAGTATATATTCAGACAATAGACAATGACCAAATTATTATTAAAAGTCACTTTTGATGAGCCATGCAATTGTTGAATCATTATTCAAGAAACTTTACAGGCAATTTAAAGTACTTTCACTGTTTTAAATGATCTATAAGTTTTGAACAGTCATGTATTCAGTTCATCACCTTTACTAATGAAATTGCACATGTATGTAGTATATTAATACATTAGAGCATGGGATGACGTTATAGGTTTGGTAAAAGTTTCTAAGGAAGTGTAATTATTAATCACCTTGCATACATAACTAGGTTCAATTTTCCATGAAATTACGGTTTTCTTATTTTTAACAAGCATTCATTTCATATTTGAGCACTATCACTCATTAGCTAACTTTATCCAATACCACTTTTACAGAACTGAACTTGACCTCTATGATGTTAAATTGTTTGTTACTTGTTTATGTTTTATGTTAATTCATGTTTATTTTGTTTATATTGTATACTTGTATTCACAGGGCCCCCTTAAAAACAATGTTATACCACTGATGGGGCTACCATGTATAAACAAAACGGAATAAATAAATAAATAAGCAAAAATATTCGTATTTGCATTTTGTAGACTGTAGTCCCATTGCATATTTTAATAGCTTTAAAATAACTTATCACTCAACCTGGTAGCCCTAATATTTTTCATGAGAGCTTCATGCAAAAAAAAACCTGCTAATTTATGCACATTTATTTATTGATGTCTAATTAATTATGCACATAAATTAATCAATTGTACAATGAATTAACAGCATTCTAAACACCAAACACACATAATATTATGCTAATTTCATTATAAAATATTTACTATTTAAAAATTATAGTATTTACCAGGCATCCACCTTTAAAACATCCATTTGGGCCGTTCAACAGTTTTATTCAATCATACATGTTGTAATCCTGATGTTTATGAGTATGAGGGGTCAACAAAATGGAACCTAATTAGAACATGGAATGTGAATAAGATCACAAAAGACCATGTATAATATTGACACATGCACCCTATCCTTATACTATTTCAAAGTTCTTCAAAAATCTTCAAAGGTTGACAGAGGCAGGTTACACCAAAGAAGGAGCATTAAACCAATCTCAAAATGTCAGTAATATACCACCAAAAACCCATGAAATGATGCTAAAAATTAGTCTACATTACATAATAACAATCTAACGCATTCACTCAAACACGAATGTAATAATTATTATGATAGCCATAGGAAATCAGGTGCTACACTGAAACAGTGACAAGAGGTCCAGAAAGTTATGTCCACTTACCGTTAACGATCATGAGCTCTGCTGATGTTTCAGGGGAGACCTGGGGTTTTTATACCAGATTATGGTTAGAAACGCTGGTATTGAACATGACAATTGGAGTTAGATTACGTATTGTCATCTCCTTTTATCATCTTCCCTATACATTGTGAACCCTGTCAAAAAGTTTTGTTACATTCATTGTTGGCCCCATCTACTCCGACATATAAGCTTTAAAGCTGAGATGTAGTTTTGGTAAAAGTCAATGATATCATTTATATTTGTCTCTTTTGAAACATTATGAAGACAAATAACGAAAATTTAACGTATCGGCAGTGATGTTTCCCTAAAGACAGGCCCTACGAATAAATATTTCATAGATTAAAGTAATCTATGTCAGACAGTCATGTATGAAGATAATATCCTGAAATTGCCAAACCCTTCCATGCCGGTCAATTTTTTTATTTTTTTATTTATTTTTTTATTTTTTTATTGTAAAATAGCCAATTTTCCGTGACCCGACTTTTAGACAGACGATTGTATCAGAATAATATTATGTAATTATATGGTTTCAGGCATCATATTTTAAATGTTATCTTACAATGAATTCAAACTTTGCAAGTTATATTTTTAGATTTGCCAAAACTATATCTTAGCTTTAATTGGGGACCATGAGAGTATCTAAAGGGGCTTTCACAATTGCTCTTGCGATCATTTGGTCATAACGTCACACACAATCGCAACGGTCGTAAGCAGTCGCACCACCAATTGTGAAAGGGGCTTTAGGCAGGTGAGTGGTGTGGACATATCCTAGATGTCTCGGTGCTTATTCTACTTGAACCAATGGTCAGGGGACTTTCATCGAAGCAAGGACAAAATAATGCCTTATACAACGATGCAAATAACTAAATCAATTTGAATGCAAATTTGCTTTAGTTTCAATTCTTTGTCACATTCTCTTTTTATAAGAGGAACTATTGATCATCTTATCATGCAAGCAGCAATAATGGACATTGAACTTCATTCGTTTATACTAACACTCAACACAGTCAGCTATTATCCCCCTTTGCTACTATTAATTCATTTACATATGAATCGGCATCTCTCTTAGTTTAAAGCACAAAACTTCTCAATTTGGTATTCTTGGTAGTCATTTTATTCACATCGATATAAAGGCTAATATATTTGTGTATAAGGCATATCTTGTTTGGGTGAAAATTAAAGAGAAAACGTTATAATTTCTCTTAACTTAAGTACGTTCCCTCTCTTCTAAATAATCACATGACGACATCTTTTTACACAGCATTCCATAGTCTAGCACATTCTCAAAAAGCAGAGGCATATATCAATGATCTAAAATAACTTCATGTACTCTGAGGTGGACACGACTATGCGGCCATATCTCTTTACTAAACCTACCACAGCACAAGAGAAAATAGCCTTTATTATTTTTCCTTTCCCTACCATACTCGGCCATTATCTCCCTCCGGCGGATAATAGCCTCGTCTCTGCTTCCCTATCAGAATCGAACTACGCCTTGTTGTAAGCGCGAAGCACATGCCATACTATCGACGGTCTGCAGCCGCGAAGTATCCACTTTGCTCTTAGTAGCTATTCAATTAGAGATATCCTACTCTGTCCAACGTTACGAGCGTACGACAAACCACACAGTCACGGGACCGATAAAATCCAATCAGAGGGCGGATATAACGTCGGCAAACACATCCAACGAAAGGGACTCAACAAATAAAAGACACGAAACCATTGCCACCGGGATACTCAGCATCAATATCCACCTCCATCCTCGCTCACAAATCCCTACTTATTAACTACCCAGCACTAGCAAATGAACTATCATATAAAGAAAAAAACGTATACAACAGCGAATGCGATGCCGTAACAGAATAGTTAGATATACACTGAACACAAATTGTACTTAAATGATAGTCCGATCACAAAGGAATTCATGTTATCGAAACAGCACACAGAGGACACAACTAATGCAAGACGCGGGCCGTCATTTACCAAAACAACTTAAGAATAATTTTCTTAAGTCAAGATTTCTAATATGTTCTGCTTTCAGAAAAAAAAACTAGCCAAACCAAAACACAACACCTGCGACAAAAAGCAAAAGCGAAATCTGAAATTAAATATCGGCATAATTTGGCCAAAAGCTGCACATAAAAAAAACATAAGTAGCCACATAGTTAGCAATACGAAAAACCATAATAATCTTAAAAATAAAGGCGCATCCATAAGACATTTGACTAGCAAAAACTAAATACTCACCCAAAGAGCGAACAGATACATAACAAAAACAAAACATCTAAAACGCAACCGCAGATAGAAAATCCGGACAGCGGGCGCATACATAGAACAACATCAAATTATTAAAGGCGCCGACGAGCAATGCGATTGATTACCAATAGCGAGCTCAGCGATGAATGAGTAGCACGACACAACGCCATAACGGTGCTGGCCATAAGCGTCGCCCATTGTGAACTGCATCTAAGATAAAGGTACATCAAAAGCGGTCCAAAAGGAGAGGAAACAGTGAACAATAAGATAGGGTCAATCTAGATAACGATAAAAAGATGAGAGAAATAACAAGAACATCGAGTAATAATAAACCAACACAAAAGCTGCAGAATCGAATGATAGCCTAAAACTTTCAGGTACCTTTAATCCAATGAACAAACATGAAAGACAATCATTCCCCTTCTATGGATTCCTATTGAAATATGCCTCATAGCTCAATGAACAACATGAAAAGAGTACTAATATAATGAGCAAACATCGATCGAGCTATAGAGAGGTATATAAGTTATATGAATAAAATAATAAAAAAAAAAAATCAAAAATCAAACAACATAACCTAAACAACAAAACAAACAACAATATTAGGTCAAACAACAACGTGAAAATATAAATGACAAAACAATTCTTGGAAAAAGAAAGAATAACAAGCAAAAGAAGCAAAAATTACAAACCTAAACAATGAATAAATAAGATTTGTGTTATAGCCTTTGATACCCCATTGGCTCCGCTCAACCCTCAACTTCAATAAACAGCCACCGCGGCCACTGATATTAATACATGTTCTAGATTGCATCAACTAAATTAACGAAAAGGGGATGAGGATAAAATAGCACAATATTGCCATTGATCAAAGTATAATTATCATTAATAGCATCGTGCTAGACGTGGCTGACCATAGATTGTCAAGTTTTTATCATGTACATACTATTATTTTTGTATATTCAGAAATATAAAGTAGATATTGGCCGGACTTTAGAATAGCGGGGAGGACAAATGAGTGTGAGACATCTCCACTTACGTGGTTTCAAGGAGCATGCGGGCATTTGCTATATAAGGGATGTGGAAAGTAATCACAGTTTTTTTAAAATGATAACTTCTGACGAGGTTATAGGCCATCGCCTTACTTGAGAGGAATAAAAGGGGGGGGGGAGTGAAGAATAGTTTAATCCCGTAGGAGTTTTCTCTGCATTGCGGTTTGGCAGGAGAATACAAAAAGCCGGTGTGTTGCATTGTCAAGGGAAATTGAGGCTGTGACGTTATTTGTGACGCGAGATAAGAGTGCCAGTCACATTTCAACTTCACAAGCCCGTATGGTTGTATTGAAATTAGTGAGTTGTTCGCATGACTGAGCGGTGGAGGATATCTAGGCACGTTAGAAAAAAGGAGGGGCACTATTTTCAACATGGCCTGCAACTCGTTTTCGCTAGTAGTTCTTCAATACTGTTGAAATAGAGGAGTTTCAGATTGTACTGGCGCATTTCCATTTTTCCTTTGGTCGTGTGAGGACATTGCTAACGTCTATTGTTTGCATAGACACTTCGAATTCGAAATTTACAAGCGCTACTTTTTAATCCGGGGAAGTACCGTGAGTATTTGTTGTGTTTTTTTCGATACCAAGGTTTAGTTTGTGACAAATGCATCTATGCGTATAACAGCATGGCATGCTAAAAAACATTCGCTGATTATGAAAAAGACAATAAGACCTACCGCCACGCCTTTAGTAGATATTATCGAATATCAAGATATAGCTTCTTTTATTGTTTAGCATAAGGGGAAGGGCTGTATTATAGCATTCCGGTATCAAAAGCGCTCAGCTTTATTATTAAACTGTCTAAACCGTTTCTTCAGCTGAGATACCTAGATACGTTCTAACGGTTTCGGGGAATCGTACATTTCCACCAAATGCGTTGATAGTTTTGAACAACAGGGGAGCTTTATCTCCTAGTAGTGCTAGGGAAACCCCGTATTGGTGAAACGGACGAAAACTTTTAATATAACCGATTCGCAGCCGTGTCTAAGCAAAATACCAGTTTTACAACTCTTTTGCCTCTGTACTGAACAAAGTATGCAGGAGTTTAGGGGTTTGAGCTATTTGAAAATGAAGTCATTCATAAGAGCTAACGTTACTAATTGAGTTAGCCCCACATAGTCCATACGCGAAAGCGCCCTAACTATACAATTGTGGCACCGCAGCAGGTGGACAATGCTGACTGCAGTTTATAGGATAATTACCACGTTCTCGTCTCATAATTCAGCAGATTTAGTTTTGTTAATTCTTATCCGCAATCCTTATTACATCCCAAAACTATTCAAATCAAGAATTAATCTACTTTCGCTCACAGCTCACCCGATCTTTTCCGCCGAAATATTATCCATCGTGACATGTCCATCATGTCGTCAGTCCATTGATGATTATAGTTAGAATAGCATCTTGCGAATTTTCATCCATTGTTATTTACAATGGTCTACGAATCGAATCATTCTCCTGTGAGCTATAGCCTAAGTAAAACTGAAAGAACAGTTGATAAAGTAAATAAAGTTATAAAGAACCCAAAACCGAGACTGAATACAGGCCAAATATGACCATAATTTCTGCAGTCTTATGAACGTTTTTTCGATCTTTTAATTTTACCCAAAACACAGATATGTCCAACACCAATATGAATCAGCCTTACAATATCGATGGTGAATCAAAGACTACAAGACTACGCAAATAGAAAGTTGTTTGTGCGGTTAAACAAGAGATGCCAGATCATATTGTAATGGAATTAATAGCAGCAAAGGGGGGCGACGGGTGGGGTGGGCAATAACTGTAAAACGTGCTGAGTAATTGGAAGTGAGTAACAAATCACTTATCGTCGGAGACCCGCGAAACAAAGAATAGAATAAATTGCGTCTCGCAGTGACGGATAAAAGTGACTAGAGTACGCATCTCTGATTCGCCGAGAGTCGTCTCGGAGTACGGATATTGGACTACTTTTAAGAACTTATATTTTCTTCATAAAATTTCCGAGAGACGTCATGAAACACAAGTCGAGACGTTCTCTACACCACTTTTTTATCAGCGTCGCGGAGACGAAATTTGTATTCTGTCGCGGCAGAGCACAGTCTCCGCGAAGTGAGATCACCACCATTACATCCAAAACTGATACACATCTACAGTACCAAGATTATATATCTAATGCAATCGCTCTACAGCTTTCCCTCGTACTTTCCGGCCAGAAAGTATACCATACGTGACATTCCAAATATCCGGACGTCATTGGTTGATTAAGTATGAATATGCAAATCTTGCGGATTGTCATACATCTATTTATGAGCTAAGATAAAAACTTTAAACAGACATGATAATGAAATAAATTATACCACAAACAGACTAAATAACATGCAAAGTGACCATATTTTCAGCATATAACGTTTTACCTATCTTAAAATTTCAACCAAACAAGAATATTCCTAACACAAAAAGCCTATATCGATGAAAAAAAGACTACAAGATACCAAATTGATCAAGTTTGGCAAACAAGAAGATCGTTCAGTATTATGAAATAATAGAGCAAAAGGGGATAATAAGCTTACTGATTTAGAGAGTGTTAGAATAAAAACGAATGAAAGTTCAAATTCCAATTATTGCTGCTTGCATGATCAAGATGATCAATAGTTCCTCTTATAAAAAAGAATAGAATGTGAACAAAGAATTGAAACTAAGCAAATCTGCATTCAATGAGTTAGTTATTGGCATACGATAAGAGAAGGCATATTCTGTCCTTGCTTCGATGAAAGCCACCTGACCATTGGTTTCAATAGAAAACACACGAGACATTCAAGGATAGTCACACCACCACTCCTAAACCCCTTCCACAATAGGAATGCGCCGCTGACGACCGGTGCGATGTTGACGTTATGACCAAAATCGCAATGGAGCAATGGTGAAACCCTAACTCCATGCCCCAATAAAGCCAAAATAAGTTGCAATCTAAAAATATAACTGCAAAGTTTGAATCATTGTAAGTGATCAAACATTAAAAGATAATGACTGCCTGAAACACCATATAATTACATAAAATTAAATTCTGATTACAATCGTCTGTCTAAAAGTCGGTTCAGCGGAAAATTTGCTATTTACAATAAAAAATATTAAAAAGAATAAATAAGAAAATAAAAAAAATGACCGATCCATTGGAAGGGTTGGCAATTTCAGGATATTACTCATACAAATACTGTCGACATTAGATACTTAATCTATGAAAATTTATTCGTCAGGGCCGCTTTAGGAAACATCACGCCGATACGATATCGTATCTTCAATATTCAAAAGAAGAAAATATAAAGAATACAGACTTTAACAAAACATACAGTCAGCTAAACTATAACGAGTAGATTGGGCAAGACAATGAAAATAACAAAACCTTTTGACTAGGGTTCACAATGTAAGGAAGATAAAAAGAGATGACAATAAAGTAATCTAACCCAATTTCATTGTTCATACACCGTTCAACGACATAATCTTGTATAAAAACCCAGTCTCCCGAACATCAGCAGAGCTCATGAATCGTGTATAACGTAAATGAGACCATAAACTTTCCTGAAACTCTTGTCACGTTTTCAGTGAGCACCTATGATTTCCTATGGCTCATAAAGATATACATCGGTGTTTTATGTAATGGGTAGAAGTGTACTTTAGTAATCGTAGCTTATTTAAGCATGCATTTCATGGTTTTGAGTACGTGTATAAGGTATGGTACTAGTTATCATCGATTGAATGAGTATGGGTCATATATGCGGATCTCTATGGCTTTGTGACACCTAGCTCTTGGAGACAAATCTTTGATATAGATGAAGAAGACAACATTTGGGAATATAATAAAGAATCCAGAAGAATTTGGAGGAATGCAATATTAAACTAGTGCGAGGAAAAGAACTGACCCCAAATCCATGCCGTCGTTAATTGGTCAAATTCAGTTTTTGTGTACTTGGCCGATTCACTCATTCTTACAGTTAAACGCCTATTGTATAATCAGCAGTATTAGACGAGCATTTGCTATGTAGAATAAAACTCAACTATTTTTATCAAAGGGAGCGCCCTTTATCATACATGGACCGAATTTATGTAATGTGGTTGATTTGTTGTCTACTCTCGGATACATTATCATTCTAGTATATTTAAGACATGATGACATTATTTTGACAAAATGTATCATACGTTATAAATATGACAAAGGTAGCGCTAAACATACTTATACAATTAATTATGATCGATGTAAAATTTAAATGGTAGAATTAGTACGGGATAATGTCGATGAAGAAATGGATCGTAAATGCTGAGTTGACGAAGAATCAATAACTCAGAGACATTTGCGAAAATGAATATGATTGTATGGAATATATTAACAGGTTATCTTGTATAAGCTGTCGCAATAGAAGACACTTCAAAAGGCAAAAAAATTACGGTGTTCTTTCACAATACTCCGTGCAATGAGTAATAATAATCTTTATACAATTCGTGATAATATATATTAATAGTCAACATGTAGGAGACATAACATGACTCAATGAAGAATAATCAAAAAAGGTGGTAGCTATGGATAAACAGCAAGGTTATTTGCGTGATGAGATATCTTAATATATTGGTAGTTGCGGCGGGGAGAATGTAGACGTTTATGGTGTATATATGAACATAGATCAAGCACATGACCGATGTATCGAATGAAGTAAGTTAAGTGATGATTGATCCATGGAGATGTGTTGTAATGGGAGTGCGGTGGAGTAGATGGATATGTCAAGCACCACAATGATCTAGTGAAGGATTAGCATATTTTTTGAGTTGATGTAATACATGAAAGTGAATAACCGCAATATTGATAGGATACGAAAGGAATGGCAAGACTATATAAAGCATAATCGAGATTACAGAGGTACTAAGACACACAGATGGAACACTATCGATAAATGATTTAAGGTGGAGCATGAAGGTCACAATGAATCGGCAATAATATAGAGAGGGGATACGTGGAGTAAAATATTGAGCGCGAGTGAGGAGAATGATACGTGAAGATGGCATCGTAATGCGAACTGGTTGATGATGAAAAGCGGAGATAAATGCTTGTGTATTTTAAAGAATGAAATAAAAACCGAGAAGAGGTTTCACATGGTAGAAATAATTCGAAGCAAGTGAAGAGCATAAGTCATATAGAGTGGATTGGGAGAGATTGAAATGAAATCAGCACTGATGGATTACACTTATAAGAGAAAAACTCAACAACTAAGACAAAAAAAGCTGGTTCAGACGCAATATCAACGAGCTAATGTTCAATAACTACATAGGTACATGTGCAAATACATATTAATATAAGGCGAGGATGGTTAGAATCGGTGGTAAACTGAAGATGGTCGATGCATGTAGCACATGGGTGATGATGGCTATTGTAAAATTACGTTTTTAGACGAACTTAGATGGAAGTTCATATGCGGAAAAGAAACAGTGAAATACTATGAAGTTGTCGCATTAAATAATCCGTTCAATATAAGGAAGTGATGGTGCACCCCTAGCATTGCTGGATCTTGTCAAAGAAAAGTAAGGGGCAGTCCAATATCAAATGGACAAAATTATGAAGGGCAATATGGAGAGGGCTAATTGTGATCTGAGAATAGATGCTAGATGATCGAAAGTACAGTATCATGTGGAAATAGGAAAATTAAAATGATAAAAGTAGAAAGAAAAGAATAAACAAATTGTTTAGGCGGGAATAGCAGTAGAATGATGTATCAACAGAGCCATCACCATAGAATCGAACATACAGTAGAATGTCCGTACATGTAAAAGTCGAATCTGAGGCACCCCATGACCCGACAACAGCTGGATGAGGGAGAGGGAGGGGGGGGGGGAAGTAGACTGGCCCTGTATGACAATCTGGGTAGAATTCGGAATATGATGATGATGATTGATAGCAATCGTAAGCCGAATGAGATACATGAAGCAATTAACTCTCTATGGGGTCAATTATGATGACAAGATTAATCGAATGAGTGGTAAATGAGATTGATGCTTAGATAAGAATAGCCATTTGTTTTGCATAAAGAGAGTTCGACTCGCTAATGATGAGATGATCATGATGATATGAAAATTTAAGAATATGGAATGAACGACATGTTTAGAATGGAATTGCGAATTGATAGAAGCTTGGTTAAAGATCTGAATCAAGAAATAAAGTTATGTAAATTTTATTCTTCTAATGGTATGTAAGAGCAATTGCACGATGTTAGAATTTCACGTGAAATGTTGTAGTAGATGAGCTTTGAGTTTTCTTCGAGAGCAGGGAAAAGGTCTTTAGGTAGGCCAGAGTATTTCAAAGATAAATATTCATTCTTATTAAAACTCTGCGGTCTATGAAAAAGACTGACTATTTTCTCGTAAAGATCATCGTAGAGGAGAAAAAATCTCATAAAAAACGATAAAACAGTTAAAACAGTAACAAAACAAAAGTAATGGAGAGATCTACAAAAGATATTAATGCAGAATAGCCACTTAATAATGGGTGTCATGTTGACGATTTGAGAGTATCGTCTAAATAATGTAGAAAAAATCTGATCATCGAGGACGAAATGTAGGCTACTGTCTATAACATCTGGTACGACGCCTACAGTTCAAGGGTTTGAATTAACTCCATATATATATATATGTATTAAATCAACTATGTTACTGTAATTTGGAGTTTATCGACCTATTACTTTCTTTTACAATGAAGATGTACATGCTAATCAGTAAATAAACAATACAATTCCAGCTCCAATTAGTGAAAGGAGATGCATGTTTAATACCTAAAATTATAGGAACAAGAGATATGGGGAAATTAGAAAATAACTAGAAGCGGTAGCTAAATTTATCTCGAATTGACAAATCTTAGGAGCCATGTCCGCTCACATATTCGACTCTATGACCAACGTGGAAAAGGGACAAACAGGCAAGGAACAGACCAAATTTTGGGATGACCAAAGAGGACCAAGGAACATCCAAGAGAAACACTCTGAATTCATCGATGATTGTACTATTTCGTACACTAATTTATTTGTCTCGGTGGTTACACACTGTTTGGTCCAGGGTTCAATTCATTTAGAGATTGGGTACCTTAGACGCCGATACAATTATTGATTTTAATGTCTCATGAGAAAGGAGATTAGTCTTGATCCGAAATACTTATATAGTCTTAAATCACACTACACACTTCTGCGGATGCGGTCTGCATTTATTGCATAAGGAAGTGTATGCAGGAACTCTCCACTGATTTTCATTTCTTTCTTTTTTGTTTAATTATCATCTGTCGTGCATTTTATGTTCACTCATTATGTATCAACACCCATTCGGACAACAGCACATAGCTGTAGGAGGAATATTATGTCTGACTCTTTCAACTACATCGACAGCGTTAACTTTCCATATTATGTGCGAAACGATACCTTCACTTCTAAGAAGATTAAATAGGTTCGGGCCGAAAACTACTATTGATAGCATTGGACATCGGTGGGTGGATACCTAAACTCGGGGCGGCCGGGAAAAGTTAACATAGAGCCCGATGCTTATTTACAAGACCCACTTTACCACTAATCCACAAAGGGTAAGCTGTTTTTCAGATCTATTCAGGTTAAGTGGATTGACCGGCTTCAAACCGAGTCCCAAATATTTAACACCCTCTTCACAAACAACAAACCCCGAGGGACGGAGAAAATGAGCACGAGTGTATCTTACGTAATTCATATACTGGGGTAGTTTCTGACCTCCCTTAACCACCGCCTAAACCCTTGAAATGTCTGACCTTCTATTACGTGTACGCCGATTGAAGTTGTTCAATGTTGCTGGTATAACAGATCGCGCGAGGGCGACGCCGAGGCATCGGACATATAGGGATTAGGAGGGTTGTACTGACCAATATCCCGAACCACGAGTGGTGGCCTTCATTGTGCTCTACAGGTGTATTTGACATATGGAGAACTATGCTCTACACATGAACAGCATCAAATCAGGCTGTAATTCACATCTTTGGAGATTCCCGACCTATGAAAAGATGATCATGGCAGGGGACGGATAGACGAATTTCTCTCTTATACTGATGGATCTTTTGTTGAGACCTTTTTTTAGGAGTTAGAATTGAAATAATCTGGGGAACTCTATCTTAAAAACATCATTTACCCCGGACAAGCAAAAATTACAATGATGGCAAGGTTAATACCCAGCATAGGGATATTGGTTCGGGGCGTTTAGGGCGGGTCAACATAAATATAGATGAAGGGAACTAATGACTACGCAGAATAAATTGTAGTATTAGCCGATGATGTTACCGTGATAAGCGCCGTCATGAAAGGTTAGGGGGTTGGGAGAGGTGCTATAGAACTTTCATGGGCACACCCCATGTGTCTAAGGTGCTAGGTTTGGTCAATTTATGCACTTGTGGGGTCAAGGGAGAGCACTGGGTGGTATTAGATTAAGTTTCTATTTAATAACCTTCCGGATTTGACTTACTGTTCTATCTCGATTTGTGGTCCATAATGAAAAATATTTAGTGGTGCTATGAACCATTCGCATCCAAGACTTAATATAGCATCACGGTGTGGATGGTTGGACCAATGGTGGGTAATTGAGAATGTGAAGCGGACTATCTGATAATGATAATAGGTCATAAAGTAATTCCATTTATAAGATTATTATTAAATAGTAAATTTGAGAGTAATCTGACAACTTATTGTAGACAGGACGGTTGGAAGACCTAACTTTTTCACCGTGAAATTTTGTGATGGTTTATCGACTGAATCGATAACACATTATAAAAGTATGTTTTTCATTACTTTTTTTCTTTCTTTGATGGAAAACTGTTTTCACTGATTGAGTGTTTGGTTAGAGCTTTTTCCTCGAAGTCCAGTGCAACTTTCAGACCAAAGTTTAAAGGATAAACATATATGTCCCTAAAAAATTTCCCGATGAAAATAACCAATACATGAGAAATCTAAAGAGAATGTATAAATACATGAAAATAAAAATATCATACTTTTGTGTTGTTGTTACAGTTAAAGCTATATTGCATACTCAAGAGTATTTCTAAAAATATCAAAATGTATATAAACAATATGTGATTTTAGAACAAAAAAGGGTCTTTTAGCATAAGAAAGAGTACTGAGATTTTGAATTATGCGGGAAGTAGATTCCGCAATGGTTAGATTGCATGGTCGACGTCCCAGATCTCAAGAGGGTCAATTCCCCCCCCCCCCTTCCCCAGCGAAGGGGTAAGTGGGAGTAGACCTAGAGGAACGTACATGTATGTTTGTTAAGTGGAGTCGTGTAATTATTACCCAAAATTTTGATTTTTTCTTTCTTTTCTTTTCATTTATTTTTTTTCATCAATGAGTAGTCTGAAGTAATATTCAGACAATAGACAATGACCAAATTATTATTAAAGTCACACTTTGATGAGCATGCAATTGTTGAATCATATTCAAGAACTTACAGGCAATTTAAAGTACTTCACTGTTAAATGATCATAAGTGTAGAGTCATTATTCATTCATCACCTTTACTATGAAATTGCACAGTTATGTAGATATTAATACATTAGAGCATGGATGACGTGTTTGGGTAAAAGTTCTAAGGAAGTGAATTATAATCACCTTGCATACATAACTAGGTTCAATTTTCCATGAAATACGGTTTCTTATTTTTAAACAAGCATCATTTATCTTTGAGCACTATCACTCATTAGCTAACTATCCAATACCACTTTTACGAAACATAGCTTGAGCCTCTATGAGTTAAATTGTTGTTACTTGTTATGTTTATTTAATCATGTTATTTGTTATATGTATTACGTATCACAGGCCCCATAAAACAATGTAAACCATTTTTATCTCATGTATAACAAACAAAAAAAACAAAAAACATGCATAGAATGTAACCTATGCATTTCCTTGCAAAAGCTTTTAAAATAACTTATCCTCAACCTGGTAGCCCTAATCATGAGAGCTTCATGCAAAAAAAAAACCGTCCTAATTTCATGATTAGTGATGGTCATAAAGCACATAAATAATCAATTGTACAATGAATTACAGCATCAAAACACCAAACACACATAATAATATGCTAATTTCATTATAAAAAACTAAAAATAAGTAACCAGCACCCACCTTTAAAACACCATTGGCCGCTTCAACAGTTTATTCAATCATACATTTTAACCTGAGTAGAGAGTATGAGGTCACAAAATGGAACCTAATTAGAACATGAATGTGAATAAACACAAAAGACTCATATAATATTGACACTGCACCCTATCCTGATACTATTCAAAGTTTCAAAACTCAAAGGTTACAGAGGCAGGTTACAACCAAGAAAGGGCATTAAACCAATCTCAAAATGTCAGTAATATACCACCAAAAACCCATGAAATGAGGCAAATTAGTCTACATTACATAATAACAATCTAACGCATCACTCAAACACGAATAAGTAATTATATGAAGCCATAGGAAATCAGGTGCTACACGAAAGTGACAAGAGGTCCAGAAGTTATGTCCACTTACCGTAACGATCATGGACTCTGCTGATGTGCAGGGAGACTGGGTTTATACCAGATTATGGTTAGAAACGCTGTATTGAACATGACATTGGAGTTAATTACGTATGTGCATCTCCTTTATCATTTCCCTATACATTGTGAACCGGTAACAAAAGTTTTGTTACATCATGTGTGGCCCATCACTCCGACATATAAGCTTAAAGCAGATGTAGTTTGGTAAACAAATATACATTATAATTTGTCTCTTTTGAACATTAGAGACAAATAAACGAAAATTAACGTATCGGCAGTGATGTTCCCTAAAGACAGGCCCTACGAATAAAATCATAGTTAAAGACTATGTCAACAAGTCATGTAATGAAGAATATCTGAAATTGCCAAACCCTTCCATGCCGTTCAAATTTTTTTTTATTTATTATTTTTTTTTTTTATTGTAAATAGCCATATTCTTGCCGATTTAGACAGAGCATTGTATCAGAAAAATTATGTAATATATGGTTCAGGCACATATTTTAAATGTTATCTTACAATGATCAACTTTGCAATTTATATTTAGATTTGCCAAAACTATATCTTAGCTTTAATTGGGACCATGAGAGTATCTAAAGGGGCTTTCACAATGCTTGTCGATCATTTGGTCATAATCGTCACACACAATCGCAACGGTCGTAAGCAGTCGCACCACCAATTGTGAAAGGGGCTTTAGGCAGGTGAGTGGTGGTGACATATCCTAGATGTCTCGGGCTTATTCCTTGAACCAAGGTCAGGGACTTTCATCGAAGCAAGACAAAATATGCTGTATCTAACAACGATGCAAATAACTAAATCAATTTGAATGCAAATTGCTTAGTTCAATTCTTTGTCACATTCTCTTTTTATAAGAGGAACTATTGATCATCTTATCATGCAAGCAGCAATAGGACATTTAACTTCATTCGTTTAACTAACACTCAACACAGTCAGCTATTATCCCTCGCTTTTCTACATTAATCATTCAATAATCGCACTCTCTAGTATTAAAGCACAAACTTCTCAATTTGGTATCTTGTAGTCATTTATTCACATCGAAAAGGTCTAAATATTGGTGTATAAGGCATATCTTGTTTGGGTGAAAATTAAGAGAAAACGTTATAAGCTGAGAAAATAATGGTCACCCTGCATGTATTAGTCGGTTTTGGGTATATATTTATTTATCATGATCTGTTTAGTTTACTTAGCTCAAACATAGATGATGAAATCCAGCAAATGCAATTCATAACTAATCAACAATGACGACGATGATGTGAAATGTCACGTGGTATATTTTGGCGGAAAAGACGGGGAAGCTGTGAAGCGAGCAGATATAATTTGGTACTGTAGATGTGATCATTTGGAATTAAGGGGTATGCCTCACTTCGCTGAGACGTCCCGCGACAGAGAATACAAAATTCGCTCCGCGACGATAAAAAGTGTTAGAGACGCTCCGATGCGGAGACTCTCCGGACCAATTATGAAGAAAAAAGTTAAAGTATCCCAAATCCGTCCCAGAACGTCTCGGCGATATCAGAGACGATCTCAGTACTTTTTATCCGTCACGGAGACGAAATTTCTATGTTCGCGGAGACGTCTCCGCGAAGTGAGATACACCCTTACTCTCAGCACAGTCAGCTATTGCCCCCCCCCCCCCTTTGCTGCTATTAATTCTTACATATGAACGGCATCTCTTAGTTTAACGCACAAAACTATCTATTTGGTAGTCTTGGTAGTCTTTTATTCACATCGATATTGTAAAGGGCGATATATTTGTGTATAAGACATCTTGTTTGGGTGAAATTAAAGAAACGATTATACAGCGAAAATATGGTCAATATTTGCCTGTATCATCGGTTGGGATTATAATTAACCTTATCATTCTCTTTAGATAGCTTAGCTCATACTCACAAGAGATGAATATCAGATACATTGAAATTAACAAAATGATGAAATTCGCAGATGCATATCATAACTTAATCAAGAAACATGACGACGAATAAATGGAAATGTCACGTGGTATATTCGGCGAGAAAAGACGGGACGAAGCTGTGAACGAAGCATGAGATAATCTTGGTACTTGATCAGTTTGGAATGTAAAGGATTGAAGATAAGAGCATAACAAACAAATCTCATGATTGAGACGGATGGACGTGGAAATACTAAATAATACTGCATCACATTTCTCACTGCGGGCCAAGAAAGTAGCTCGCTGACTACGGGAGGCTAATCAGAACCTTGCTATGGATGATTTATTTTCAAAATAGCTCAATAAACCCCAAATCCTGCAACTGAGCTACAGGAAAAGCAGTGTAAAACGGTATATCTAGAAACGGGGCAAGCTGAAAATCAAGTTGATACGTCACAAGGTCCCTAGCTACAGGAGATACTCCCCGTGCAAATCTACACGCTATAATTTGGGGAAATGTACGTTTCTCCACGAACGTTAGAACGTATACTAAGTCTCACTGAGAACGTAAGAAGTATTAATAAAGCAGCGCTTTGATAGGAATAGTAAGACAGGCATTTTCCCCTTTGCCTAAAACATAAAAGAACCATACTTATGACTCAATCATGAGCTGGCGATATTTAC
>CALNVZ010003434.1:44632312-44643413 GCA_940671915.1 Paracentrotus lividus | reverse complement strand
GGGCCCGTAAAGCCCCCCCCCCAGAATACGGCGCATGATGTCAATCAATCAAGTTGATACTTCTCAGAGAAAAATGTCTCTTATTTGTTTTGTTTGTTTTTTGTTTTTGTTAGTTTGGTCCCGTACGATGCCGTACTATTTTTTCATTTCAATTGTAAAGAATGTGTAATCATGTCATTTAAGTCTTGGTTCTTTGTGCCCTTTCTGGTACTACTTGGATTCACCATCAATAAGAAAAGATTCTTTTATTTCTCATGTCAAAAGATGTAAAATGTTGTCAAAATGTCTACTACACAGCATGCAATACCCTAGTGTTTTTGAATTCTTGGTTGATTTTTGCAAAAATATATTCTAAATAAGCCAAAAATATATTTGAAAAATTATAAGCCAAATTTTACTATTTACCATGTTAAAAGATATATTCTGCCTACTTTTCTATATCTTTGATAATATTATGTAGTGTTTCTGGGCTTGCACAACTCATGCAGTAGTGAACACCTGCAATTGTCTATAATTCTTTACCATGTTATCTCATCTGCTAACAACTGGATTACATGTATGTACCCTGTATTTGGAATGCTAATTCCAAAGGTTGAGCGTAATAAATAGTATGTTTGGATGTTCATGATTGTCTGTTTGATTCTTGATTGTTTTCAGGAGATCCAAGCACAATATAATAACTTCTACATTCTCACTGAGACCACCTCCTAGAATACGCTAGAAAGGGGGCTATAATATTCACCTTTCATCAGATCTATAGTAGGCTTAATGTTAGGAAGCCTTGTTAACTACCAGGCAGTCTACAGCTTTAAAGCACTTACATCCAGTGTCATCAATATTTATAGTAGCTTTAATGTTAGGAAGCCTGTTAACTACCAGGCAGCCTACAGCTTTAAAAGCACTGTACATTTCAGTGTCATCAGATTATAGTAGCTTAATTTAAAGCAAGTAAAGGCCAGGCAGACCTACAGCTTTTAAAGCACTGTACATTCATGTCATCAGATATAGGAGCTTAATGTTAAAGCAGTTAAATGGCGAGTAGCCTACAGCTTTAAGCACTGTACATTCATGTCATCAGATTATAGGAGCTTAATGTAAAGCAGTAAATGGCGAGTGTAGCCTACAGCTTTATAGCACTGTACATTCAGTGTCATCAGATATAGGAGCTTAATGTTAGGAAAGACTGACACTACCAGCAGCCTACAGCTTTAAAGCATGTACATTCAGTGTATCAGATTATAGTAGCTTAATGTTAGGAAGCCCTGTTAAACTACCAGGAGCCTTAACAAGCTTAAAAGCACTGTACATCATTCATCAGATTATAGTAGCTTAATGTTTAAAGCAAGTTAAATTGCAGGCCAGCCTACAGCTTAAAAGCACTTGTAAGATTCATGTCACAGATTATAGTTAGCTTTAATGTTAGAAGCCTGTTACTACCAGGCAGCTACAGCTTTTAAAGCACTGATAATTCAGTGTCATCAAATATAGTAGCTAATTTAGGAGCCTGTTAACTGCCAGTTAGCCTACAGCTTAATAGCACTGTAATCCGTCATCAGATTACTATATAGCTTCATGTTAGGAAGCATGTTAACTGCCAGCAGCCTACAGCTTTAAATCACTGTACATCAGTTCATCAGATTTGTAGCTTAATATAGAGGCATGTTAACTGCCAGACAGCTACAGCTTTAAAGCAACTGTACATTCAGTGTCATCAATTATAGTAGCTTTAATGTTAAGCAAGTAATGGCCAGGTAGCCTACAGCTTTAAAAGCACTTACATTTCAGTGTCATCAGATTATGTAGCTTAATGTAGGAGCATTTACTGCCAGGCAGCCTACAGCTTTAAAGCAAATTACCATTCAGTGTCATCAGATTTAGTAGCTTAATATAGGAAAGCATTGTTAACTGCCAGACAGGCCTACAGCGTTTAAGCACTGTACATTCAAGTGTCATCGATTATAGTAGCTTAAGTTAGAAGCCTGTTAACTACCCAGACAGCATTACAAGCTTTATACACTGTACATCAGTGTCATCAGATTATAGGAGCTTAATGTTAGAAGACTGTTCACTACCAGGCAGCCTACAGTTTAAAGCACTGTACATCAGTGTCATCAGATTTATAGTAGCTTAATCGTTTAGGAAGCAAGTAATGGCCAGGCAGGCCTACAGCTTTTAAGCATGTACATTCAGTGTCATCAGCATTATAGTAGCTTAATGTAGGAGCCTCGTTAACTACCAGACAGCCCTACAGCTTTAAAGCACTGTACATTCAGTGTCATCAGATGGTATATAGCTAATGTTAGGAGCTGTTAAATACCAGCCAGCCTACAGCTTTAAAGCACTGTACATTCAGTGTCATCAGTTAAGTACTTAATGTTAGGAAGGCCTGTTAAACTACCAGACAGCCTACCAGCTTTAAAGCACTGTACATCAGTGTCTCAGATTATAGTAGCTTAATGTTTAGGAAGCTGTTAACTACCAGACAGCATACAAGCTTTAAAGCACTGTACATTCGTGTCATCAGATTATATGTAGCTTATGTTAGGAAGCCTGTTAACTACAGGACAGCTTACAGCTTTTTAAAGCACTGTACATTCCAGTGTCATTCAGTTATAGTAGCTTAATGTTAGGAAGGCCTGTTAACTACCAGACAGCATACAGCTTTAAGCACTGTTACATTCAGTGTCATTTCAGATTATAGTAGCTTAATGTTAGGAAGCCTGTTAACTACCAGGCAGGCCTACAGCTTTAACAGCACTGACATTCAGTTCATCAATTATAGTAGCTTAATGTTAGGAAAAGCCTGTTAACTACCAGGCAGCCTACAAGCTTAAAGCACTGTACATTCAGTGTCATCAGATTATTAGTAGCTTAATGTACGAAGCTGTTAACTACCAGGCAGCCTACAGCTTAAAGCACTTTGTTACATTCAGTGTCATCAGATTATAGAGCTTAATGTTAGGAAGCCTGTTAACTACCAGACAGCCTACAGCTTTAAAGCACTGTATCAGTCATCAGATTATAGAGTCTGAATGTTAGGAAGCTGTTAACTACCAGACAGCCTATAGCTTTAAAGCACTGTAATTCAGTGTCATCAGATTATAAGGAGCTTATGTTAGGAAGCCTGTTACACTACCAAGGCCAGGCCTACAGTTTAAAGCACTGTATTCAGTGTCATCAGATTAAATAGGAGCTTAATGTTAGGAAGCCTGTTAACTTACCGACAGCCTACAGCTTTAAAGCACTGTACATTCAGAGTGTCATCAGATTATAGTAGCTTAATGTAGGAAGCTGTTTAACTACCAGACAGCCTAAGCTTTAAAGCACTGTACATTCAGTGTCCATCAATATGTATAGTAGCTAATGTTAGGAAGCCTGTTAACTACCAGACAGCCTACAGCTTTAAAGCACTGTAACATTAGTGTCATCAGATATAGTAGGCTTAATGTTAGAAGCCTGTTAACTACCAGGCAGCCTAGCTTTAAAGCACTGTACATTCAGTGTCATCACGAATTATAGTAGCTTAATGTTAGGAAGCCTTGTTAATACCAGGCAGCTACAGCTTTATAAGCACTGTACATTCAGTGTCATCAGATTATAGTAGCTTATGTTAGGAAACTGTTAACTACAGGCGCGCATACAGCTTTCAAGCAACTGTAACATTCAGTGTCATCAATGATTATAGTAGCTTAATGTTAGGAGCCTGTTAACTACCAACAGCTATTAAGCTTTTAAAGCACTGTACATTCAGTGTCAGTGCAGATTATATAGCTTTAATGTTAGGAAAGCCTGTTAACTACCAGGGCAGCCTACAGCTTTAAAGCACTGTACATTCAGGTTGGATTCAAATTAAGTAGTAATGTGGGGTAGAAGCCTGTTAATACCAGAGCCTATAGCTTTAACACTGGTACATTCAGTGGTCAATAATTATAGGAGCTTAATGTAGGAAGCCTGTTAACTACCAGGCAGCCTACAGTTTAAAGCCTGTACATTCAGTGGTCATTCATAATATAGTGCATTAATGTTAGGAAGGCCTGTTAACTACCAGAGCAGCTCAGCTTTAAAGCACAATGCTACATCAGTGTTCATGATTATAGTAGACTTAATGTTTTATGGAAGCCTGTTACTACCAGGCAGCCTACAGCTTTAAGCACTGTACATTCAATTCATCAGATTATAGTAGCTTAATGTTAGAGCGCCTGTTAACTACCAGACAGGCCTACAGCTTTAAAAGCACTGTTACTTCCAGTGGTCAAATCAGATTAAGAGCTTAATGTTAGGAAGCCTCTGTTAACTACCAGCAGCCTACAAGCTTTAAAGCACTGTACATTCAGTGTCATCAGTTATACTATACCTGTAACGACAGCTTACAAGGTCGTATTGATAAAACTGTGACAAATCACTTATCCGATGAAATAATAATTCCATAGAGCCTTAGACTGTTAGCGAATCCAGACCCTGACTAGTAATTACCGTACTCAGGCTTAGCTACTACAGCAATTCAAAGATGTACATCTTAACCTAGTGTCTAATCGAGATTATAGGCAGTTCTTAATGTTAATAGAAGAACCCTGTTAGACGTACCCATTGGAACAGAACCTACAGACTTACTGCCCACTGACGATCCATGCTTCAGTCAGATTTTGTGAGCTGTCGAATGTTAGGAACCTCTCATTACTCCACCATGCGTAAGCCTACCTGACATTGTTACAAGCAATGTGACATTCAGGAACGCATTCCTCCGATTATACGAGTTAGGGACTAATGTTAGGAAGCCCTGTTAACTACCAAGGCAGCCTACAGCTTTAATAGCACTGTAACATTCCAGTGTCATGCCAGATAATTAGTAAGCTTGTAGTGGTAGTGATACGAGATATTAGCCGCAGTGGTATACACGTACCAGGAGCGTACAGCTTTAAAGCACTGTACATTCAGTTGTCATCAGATTATAGTAGCTTAACATGTTAGGAAGACCCTTGTTAACTACCAGGCAGCCTACAGCTTTTAAAGCACTGTACATTCAGTGTCAATCAGATTATAGTAGCTTAATGTTAGGAAAGCCCTGTTAACTACCAGGCAGGCCTACAGCTTTAAAGCACTGTACATTCAGTGTCATCAGATTATAGTAGCTTAATGTTAGGAGCCCTAGTTAAACTACCAGACAGCCTACAGCTTTAAAGCACTGTACATTCAGTGTCATCAGATTTATAGTAGCGTAATTTAGGAAGCCTGGTTAACTACCAGACCAGCATACAGCTTTAAAAGCACTGTACATTCAGTGTCATTCAGATTATAGTAAGCTTAATTTAGGAAGCCTGTAAACTACCGACAGCTAAGCTTTAAAGCACTGTACATTCCAGTGCATCAGATTATAGTAGCTTAATGTTTAGGAAGGCCTGTTAAAACTACCAGACAGCATTATCAGCTTTAAAGCACTGTACATTCAGTGTCATCAGATTATAGTAGCTTAATTTTAGGAAGCCTGGTTAACTACCAGCAGCCTACAGCTTTTAAAGCCACTGTACAATTCAGTGTCATCAGATTATAGTAGCTTAATGTTAGGAAGCCTGGTTAACTACCAGGCAGCCTACAGCTTTAAAGCACTTTACATTCAGATGTCATCAGATTATAGTAGCTTAATGTTACGAAGCCCTGTTAACTACCAGGCAGCCTACAGCTTATTAAAGGCACTGTACATTCAAGTTGTCATCAGATATATAGTTAGCTTAATGTTAGGAAGCCTAGTTAACTACCAGACAGGCCTACAGCTTTTTTTAAGCACTATGTACATCAGTAGTCATCAGATTATAGGAGCTTAATGTTAGGAAGCCTGTTTACTACCAGACAGCCTACAGCTTTTAAAAGCACTGTACATTCTCAGTGTCTCATCATATTTATAGGAGCTTAATGTTAGGAAGCCTGTTAACTACCAGACAGCCTACAGCTTTAAAGCACTGTACATTTCCAGTGTCATCAGATTATAGGAGCTTAATGTTAGGAAGACTGTTCATACCAGGCCAGCCTACAGTTTAAAGCACTGTACATTCAGTGTCATCAGATTATAGGAGCCTTAATGTTAGGAAAGCCTGTTAACTACCAGACAGCCTACAGCTTTATAGCACTGTACAATTCAGTGTCATCAGATTATAGGTAGCTTAATGTAAGGAAGCCTGTTAACTTACCAGGCAGCTACAGCCTTTAAAAGCACTGTACATTCAGTGTCATCATATTTATAGTAGCTTAATGTTAGGAAGCCTGTTAACTACCAGGCAGCCTACAGCTTTAAAGCACTGTACATTCAGTGTCATCAGATTTATAGTAGCTTAATGTAGGAAGCCTGTTAACTACCAGACAGCATACAGCTTTAAAGCACTGTACATTCAGTGTCATCAGATTATAGTAGCTTAATGTTAGGAAGCCTGTTAACTACCAGACAGCATACAGCTTTAAAGCACTGACATTCAGTGTCATCAGATATAGGTAGCTTAATTTAGGAAGCCTGTTAACTACCACCAGCCTACAGCTTTAAAGCACTGTACATTCAGTGTCATCATATTATAGTAGCTTAATGTTAGGAAGCCTGTTAACTACCAGACAGCCTATAGCTTTAAAGCAACTGTACATTTCAGTGTCAGTCAATTATAGTAGCTTAATGCTTAGGAAGCCTGTTAACTACCAGACAGCCTACAGCCTTTAAAGCCACTGTACATTCAGTGTCATCAGATTATAGTAGCTTAATGTTAGGAAGCCTGTTAACTACCAGGCAGCCTTTACAGCTTTAAAGCACTGTACATTCAGTGTTTATCAGATTATAGTAGCTTAATGTTAGGAAGCCTGTTAACTACCAGGCAGCCTACAGCTTTAAAGCACTGTACATTCAGTGTCATCAGATTATAGGAGCTTAATGTTAGGAAGCCTGTTAACTACCAGCAGCCTACAGATTTAAAGCACTGTACATTCAGTTCATCATATTATAGTAGCTTAATGTTAGGAAGCCTGTTAACTACCAGACAGCCCTATAGCTTTAAAGCACGTACATTCAGTGTCATCAGATTATAGTAGCTTAATGTTAGGAAGCCCTGTTAACTACCAGGCAGCCCTACAGCTTTTAAAGCACTGTACATTCAGTGTCATCAGATTTTAGTAGTGCTTAATGTTAGGAAGCCTGTTAACTTACCAGGCAGCCTACAGCCTTTAAAGCCACTGTACATTCAGTGTCATCAGATTATAGGAGCTAATGTTAGGAAGCCCTGTTAACTACCAGGCAGCCTACAGCTTTATAGCACTGACATTCCAGTGGTCATCAGATTATAGTAGCTTTAATGTTAGGCAAGCCCTGTTAACTACCAGACAGCCTACGCTTTAAAGCACTGTACATTCAGTGTCATCAGATTATAGGAGCTTAATGTTAGGAAGCCCTGTTAACTACCAGGCAGCCTACAGCTTTAAAGCACTGTACATTCAGTGTCATCAGATCTTATAGGAGCTTAATGTTAGGAAGCCCTAGTAACTACCAGGCAGCCTACAGCTTTATAGCACTGTACATTTCAGTGTCAATCAAATTTATAGGAGCTTAATGTTAGGAAGCCCTGTTAACTACCAGGCAGCCTACAGCTTTTAAAGCACTGTACATTACAGTGTCATCAGATTATAGTAGCTTAATGTTAGGGAAGCCTGTTAACTACCAGGCAGCCTCAGCTTTAAAGCACTGTACATTTCAGTGTCATCAGATTATAGTAGCTTAATGTTAGGAAGCCCTGTTAACTACCAGGCAGCCTACAGCTTTAAAGCACTGTACATTCAGTGTCATCAGATTATAGTAGCTTAATGTTAGGAAGCCCTGTTAAACTACCAAGGCAGCCTTACAGCCTTTAAAGCACTGTACATTCAGTGTCATCAGATTATAGTAGCTTAATGTTAGGAAGCCTGTTAACTACCAGGCAGCTACACTTTAAAGCACTGTACATTCAGTGTCATCAGATTATAGTAGCTTAATGTTAGGAAGCCTGTTAACTACCAGACAGCCTACAGCTTTAAAGCCACTGTACATTCAGTGTCATCAGATGTATAGTAGCTTAATGTTAGAAGCCTGTTTAACTACCAGACAGCATACAGCTTTAAAGCACTGTACATTCAAGTGTCATCAGATTATAGTAGCTTAATGTTAGGAAGCCTGTTAACTACCAGACAGCCTACAGCTTTAAAAGCACTGTACATTCAGTGTCATCAGATTATAGTAGCTTAATGTTAGGAAAGCCTGTTAACTACCAGACAGCATACAGCTTTAAAGCACTGTACATTCAGTGTCATCAGATTATAGTAGCTTAATGTTAGGAAGCCTGTTAACTACCAGGCAGCCTACAGCTTTAAAGCACTGTACATTCAGTGTCATCAGATTATAGTAGCTTAATGTTAGGAAGCCTGTAACTACCAGGCAGCCTACAGCTCTTTAAAGCACTGTACATTCAGTGTCATCAGATTATAGTAGCTTAATGTTACGAAGCCTGTTAACTACCAGACAGCCTACAGCTTTAAGCACTGTACATTCAGTGTCATCATATTATAGGAGCTGAATGTTAGGAAGCCTGTTAACTACCAGACAGCCTACAGCTTTAAAGCACTGTACATTCAGTGTCATCAGATTATAGGAGCTTAATGTTAGGAAGACTGTTCACTACCAGGCAGCCTACAGTTTAAAGCACTGTACATTCAGTGTCATCAGATTATAGGAGCTTAATGTTAGGAAGCCTGTTAACTACCAGAACAGCCTACAGCTTTAAAGCACTTGTACATTCAGTGTCATCAGATTTATAGTAGCTTAATGTTAGGAAGCCTGTTAACTACCAGACAGCCTATAGCTTTAAAGCACTGTACATTCAGTGTCATCATATTATAGTAGCTTAATGTTAGGAAGCCTGTTAACTACCAGACAGCCTACAGCTTTATAGCACTGTACATTCAAGTGTCATTCAGATTATAGTAGCTTAATGTTAGGAAGCCTGTAACTACCAGGCAGCCTACAGCTTTAAAGCACTGTACATTCAGTGTTCATCATATTATAGTAGCTTAATGTTAGGAAGCCTGTTAACTACCAGGCAGCCTACAGCTTTAAAGCACTGTACATTCAGTGTCATCAGATTATAGTAGCTTAATGTTAGAAGCCTGTTAACTACCAGACAGCATACAGCTTTTAAAGCACTGTACATTCAGTGTCATCAGATTATAGTAGCTTAATGTTAGGAAGCCTGTTAACTACCAGACAGCATACAGCTTTTAAAGCACTGTACATTCAGTGTCATCAGATTATAGTAGCTTAATGTTAGGAAGCCTGTTAACTACCAGGCAGCCTACAGCTTTAAAGCACTGTACATTCAGTGTCATCATATTATAGTAGCTTAATGTTAGGAAGCCTGTTAACTACCAGACAGCCTATAGCTTTAAAGCACTGTACATTCAGTGTCATCAATTATAGTAGCTTAATGTTAGGAAGCCTGTTAACTACCAGACAGCCTACAGCTTTAAAGCACTGTACATTCAGTGTCATCAGATTATAGTAGCTTAATGTTAGGAAGCCTTTAACTACCAGGCAGCCTACAGCTTTAAAGCACTGTACATTCAGTGTCATCAGATTATAGGAGCTTAATGTTAGGAAGCCCTGTTAACTACCAGGCAGCCTCTACGCTTTATAGCACTGTACATTCAGTGTCATCAGATTATAGTAGCTAATGTTAGGAAGCCCTGTTAACTACCAGACAGCCTACAGCTTTAAAGCACTGTACATTCAGTGTCATCAGATTATAGGAGCTTAATGTTAGGAAGCCCTGTTAACTACCAGGCAGCCTACAGCTTTAAAGCACTGTACATTCAGTGTCATCAGATTATAGGAGCTTAAAGGGACTCGTAATTGATAAAACATGGGGAAATCACCTTATCTCGGATGAATAATAACATTCCAAATCAGAGCCTGAGGCGTGTTGCGTAATCTCCAGCGACAACCCGTCTGGAGGTAATCCGTAATCCTTCACGCTATAGACTAACTGACCAGAATTCAAAGTAATTCTAACCTATTTTTGTTTTTTAAATGGAGCATTAACAAGTCCTCTCTTTGAATTTATACGAGAGACCCGTTGAGAGTCTATTATTATGAATCGAGAAACCGAAACTACTGACCGACTGACCGGCCAACTTCGTCATGTTTGTGCGTCCGAATGTTAATCCCCATTTAGTCCACCCATGCGTAAGCCTGACTGACATTGTGTACAAGTCAATGGAGCTCAGGAAAACGCGCATTCCCCACGATCTCCGAGTTTCAGGGGACTTTAATGTTAGGAAGCCCTGTTAACTACCAGGCAGCCTACAGCTTTTATAGCACTGTACATTCAGTGTCATTCAGATTATAGGAGCTTAATGTTAGGAAGCCCTGTTAACTACCAGGCAGCCTACAGCTTTAAGCACTGTACATTCAGTGTCATCAGATTATAGTAGCTTAATGTTAGGAAGCCCTGTTAACTACCAGGCAGCCTACAGCTTTAAGCACTGTACATTCAGTGTCATCAGATTATAGTAGGCTTAATGTAGGAAGCCCTGTTAACACCAGGCAGCCTACAGCTTTAAAAGCACTGTACATTCAGTGTCATCAGATTATAGTAGCTTAATGTTAGGAAGCCCTTGTAACTACCAGGCAGCCTACAGCTTAACCCTAATTGGACTGGGGGGGGCCATCATGGCCCCCCCCTCGGACATTTTCCGCGACCACTCCGCCGCGCGAAATTTTTTTGAATCGCGCTGCTCGCTGACTTTATACTTTCAAGTTTTGCGCATCTTTTGAAACCATTTTCGCGAAAAATCGGTCGTAACCGTTATGACACGCTGCAAGATTTTCAAAATTCCGTCAGACCGAAAACGGCTCAAAAACGTGATTTTGTGTACAAAGTCAATGCAAATTGAGTTTTCTCACCTGATTAAAAAAGATAGGATTATTTTCACTCTCATTGGCTGAAATCAATTTATGTTAGCATAATTATGCTTCAAAATGGTTCTTCAATAATTTTTGCGAAAAAACAAAGAAAAACAAAAGGTCGAAAAAACAAAGAAATACATA